>MJUT01006032.1:187640-238975 GCA_002080005.1 Gigantidas platifrons
GGTATCACGTGGATATAGTAGTAGACACGGACCTGACAACGTGAAGCTGAACATCGGTATCACGTGGATATAGTAGTAGACACGGACCTGACAACGTGAAGACGTGTAATTTAACAAAAATGAACAACACGAACCTCACTAAAATATATTTTAAAGAAGGAGACAAAATTAGCTCTCCAGAAGGGTAAGCAGTTCCTCCTCCATTAATGGCACCCATCGAGGTACTCTTGTTACAAACCCGGTAATAAGTCATGACACAGTACTGATTTGCATGCTAGTTCCTAAGTTGCAGACACAGTACTTGGTTGCTTAGAGGTTTTCCAGTTGAAGACAATCGTTGCAGGCGTAGTATTTATGTGCATGTTATGTAAGCAATACTGATCTGAATGGTAGCTTTCCAGTTGTAGACACTGGATATTGGTTTGCAGGACAGTTTTGACATTAATGTCCGCTCTTTTTGAAACAATCAAATATAACTGAATATTTTGTCAAAAATTGTTACAAATTACAAATTATTCATAATATTGAATATAAATAGTGTATATAGATATCAAAATATCACACAAAAAATGATTGATAATACTTAAGTTTTGGCCATAAAACTAAAATGTGTTAGGAGTTTCGCTTTTGCTTCGTTTGACGAATTTTTACTGGATTTTAGAAATGTTCCGACAGTGTGGTATTTTAATTTTTTTTTAGAAATAATTCTAAGGTACAAAACAATCAAAATATCACAAAATAAGTCTTAAATATTACTTAATTAAATGATAGTATGAAGTGACGTTAAACGTCAAATACATTTCTCCAATAAATTTTCTTATTTGTGAATCTGGCCATAAATGTAAAACTTGTAATATACAACATCAACCACGGTGTTTATCACATTGCTAATAAATAGTATTCAGTGTAGGGATCACACACATTTATTTAACTTTATAAGATTTTATACGTTTTTGACACTAAACAGGATACACACGTGTAAGTGCAATACTCTACACAGGCAAAACTGTTGATTTTATGGGGAGAGTGTTTCCGTTTTACGTCAAAATAGATACATGCTGAAATGAATTTATTACCTGGGTGTATATAAAGATATATTGACATGTAAACTGTGGAACAGAACCTACCAACTGTATTATGTTTAAAAAAATTTATATAGACATTGTTGATTTGGGGGGCAAAGAATTTGTTTTTTCATTTAAAAAATTAAATATGGTAGCAAAGAATTGTTTTTCAATTCATTTCAAATATATTCTTAATTATATCAATGTTGCCTTAAGTAATAAGCTTCCTCCATTAAAAATGGTTTAATATACTGATCTGGTGAGGAGCCGGTGCTTCCTTGTAGGCCATACGACACATAGATGTAGCTGTTCGTTTTGATGATATTGATGGATTTATTGACCACTGTTTAGATTTTCCTTTCACAGTGGCATTGTGTTATATCACCAAATGTCAACTCTCGTGTTTTCAAAATTGATTGATTATTAAGCACAACCTTATTAGAATTGTCTCCCCTTCAACCTATATATACTTATCTATATTGTAATATTTTGTATTATTTTCGTACTTTTGTATTCCTCTTGTTACACATGTATTTATGTTGAGAGTATTAATAATAAAATTCTACAACTATTATCTAGTAATATTCAAAAAAGCCGTTTAGTCATAATATCAACTTTCTCGACAGGCTGTTGACAGAAATGGCAAGGCCAGATTATCAAGGCTAATTTCCATTTGTTACCACACTTATCGTTCGAAGATATATATAAGTTAGGTATATGAAACTTGTAGCAAAATTTAAGAAGAAAAGCATTGCTTTTGGGAAATAACTCGTATACAAATGCATAAAAACGTTTAAGTTAAGGGGGTACCATACACTACAGGGAGATCATTCTTAAAAATCAGTTGAACGTTTTGATCATATGATGTTTGTATGCAGATTTCAAGCATCTCGGTGATCGAAACCAGAGAGAGAAAAGCTGCTATGTGGATAGTGAATTTATAGCTCTGAGTCTGCTGGCTGGAATTTGTTAAAATTTTTATATTTATTACAGTGGATATATTCAAACACACTGCCACAAAAATAACAAAATAAAACGAGCAGATCAAATTTTACCTGAAGTGTATGGTACCACCTTAACAATCAAATCGGGAATGTGCTAAAGGTATATATTAGGATAAGTCGTTGGGCAGAATAAACTCAAAGAAAGAAGCACAAAATATCCTGATCTGCACAATTAAAATCGCTTACGAAAGATTAAGCAGCAAATAGTACAGATTATATGTGATTAGATGTATTTTGGCACATAAGAAAATTATGCTTTGTTAACAAGGCATATCGACATCATTAGTTTTCCCAACTGAATTTCCGGAAGCGGAACCATACTTGGCAACGATAAGATGGCGGCATAACGATAAACGTCTGTTTTATATGACGTATGTTTTTTGCTGTAATGATACAAATTAATCGGTCGATTACATAAACTGGAGCTACTTGTTTGAATTTATTGCCTGAGATCAAATAGTACATTTTCATTAGGTTCAAGATGGTGTGATGCAATTTGTTTTAAATTTGATATTTCTGTGTGTAGTTTTCAGTAATACAGGACAGTTGTTCATACTAACTTGTGGTTTAATGAATAATATGTCTACTATCACTATTTGTTTATTATCATTTTCTTAATTAAAGATGATGTTTTCTCACTATTTTTAGCCTATGTCATGGTATCTCCGTCAAGTAAATTGATCTGATTTGTCAATATTATGTATTAAATATGAGGGGAAAAAAGGGGGGTATTTATTAAGATTGACTCATTCAACATATCATATAGACCACACACATATGAGGTATCGGATTCAAAACCTTTTGCATTTACTCTCAAATTTTGTATTTCAGATAAAAAATATGCTTGATGTATAATATATGATTAAATGGAAAGGACAAATAAAAAGAATATACTTAATATGTTTTATTCTATTTAAAGCTTGTCTTCCTTTGTTTCGCCATTTGATTTTATATTGTTTGTGTTACCATATTGTATTAAGAAAAATGTTGATTTTCCCCCCTAGTCTTATGAATATACCAATATTATGATGTTTAACATATAATCAAATGAACTATTTATAATTTCTATAATATACAAAGTGATAGTAAAGGAAAGTTGTTCTTTTTTTTTCAGGAATCAAATTTCATATAATTTGTTATTAAAATCTCATTTTCAGCTATCTAACGTAATATTGATAAATAAGACAATTGTCAACTCCCCCTTTAAAGTTATTGGTTATCAGACAAACCAATGGAAAAAATCGTTACAATGTGCTGAAATTTGATCTTAAAAAATAACTGGATACACGATTAATAACATATTAAAACAGTATAAAACACATGAGTTTCCGACATTTTTATTGCTCATTAGAAGAGGACTATTCTTGAGGAGAACAATGTCGTCTGCTACGTCATTAACCAGCTTCAATCTCTCTTATATTGGTTTTCTATTAGTCTCCGTTTTATTGTTTTTTTTCTTTCACAAAATATGTAAAAGCAAATAGAATACTCGATCTTTAATTGTATGTGTATGTTTTGTAGATCGTTGTTTTGTTTTCCTTTTTTCCTATTTCTTTCGGCCATTGTGTTGTCTGTCCTTCGATTTACGGATTCTGATTACCCTCTTTGGTATCTTCAAACTCTTCTGTTGAGGCAGAGGAGGAGGATAAGGTTGGCGAGAAATGCATCATATAAATCTTATGCATTGTACATTAAGAAAATATAGGTTTAGCTTGTTTTTTGACACCACTTACAACACTATTTCAGGTATACCGTTTATATTGTTGGAGAAAATCACCTAATATATATATACATCGAACAATAATATTTGTATTAAATAATTATATATTTGTTTAATCATGTAATTAAACATACCATGATACAGATATAATGGGTCATTAATGCTAACTGGCATTATACGTTATTAGGATAATAACATATATATCTATTACATTGATGTGTGGTCTGAGATGCACATGTGAAAACGTGTTACGAGTTTTATTTGATAAGAAACTGTAATCATTCTACTTGTTTTCCGGCATCTCGTGCCATCATTATGCACGTGTGGAATTTATATTTTAATATATTGCATTTTGCTAAATATGTTTTGAAACTGATCTGTTATATATATATATATACATCGAAAGTCATCAAGTGAAGCCGTATAGAATATTTTTCGTTATATTTTAAATTTGTAGATGGGAAAACTTATGCTTACCTGATTATTTATGTAATATCTGCCATACCCCGTATAGTATGAATATAAAGTATGAAGTCCGAAGCATATTGTGATATTTACCTTTATGTTTGTATCGCTTTGTTTTGTATCTATCTTTGTGTTTGCACTGCTTTGTTTTGTATCTATCTTTGTGTTTGCACTGCTTTGTTTTGTATCTATCTTTGTGTTGTAACGTTTTGATTTGTATTTACATTTATGCTTGAACTGTTTTTGCTTTGTATTACATATCTGTTTGTACCGTTTTGTTTTGTTTTTACCTTTATTTTTGTACCATATGTTTTGTATTTACCTTTATATATATATTTAGTCATTTCCTCCAATAATGAAGAGCTATAGATAAAGTGATAGTTTTAGTAAAGACAGAGAATAGTAAAGTGTATATGTACATTATCTATATGATTTTTTTGTTAAAACATTTACACAAAAAGAGAGGGAAGTTAAAAATTGATTGTCATTTAGAGTTAAAAGAAGTGTCTCTCAGCTGTAATTAAACTTTTCACTGTACTCAGGTTCTGCACATCGCGTAGACGTTTATTAGGCATGCGTGTTGAAAAAGAGTCCCCTCTCTCATCACCATTTAGATTAAAGTCACTTCGACATGACAAAATATTTGCCAAAAATTATATTTCCGTTAAGCTATGAAGATGTGCGCTAAATTTTATTGGACCAATGTTTATCAAGTCACACCATCTTTGTGTTTGCATCGACTCGCATGATGTAATGATATGTAAAGTAATGTCTCCAAACAATCTACTTGTCGCAAAGAGTATGCTGTTTATTATACGGACGAACCAAAGTACATAGACTGATTATAAATAGACACTGTTCTTGTAATTCTGGATGTTTACGCCCGAGTGTCCAAGCAGGATGTTGACCGTCTGCCATGAATACGACTGAAAACTACAAAGTCAATGTCCTTATTCGTCCTTTCACGCCACGGGGGATTCTTCAGTAATCGGAATATCCGCTTTGACAATCTTCTTGCACAGGTTGTATGATGGGAATCGTCCAGTTAAAAGATAATCGTTTTGTATTTACTTTCAGTTTGTACCGTTTTGTATTCACATATATGTTTGTTTTGTTTTGTTTTGTATTTACCCTTGTTTTTGTACCATTTGCTTTGTATTTATCATTGTGTTTCTCCCGCTTTGCTTTGTATTTACCCTTGTTTTTGTACCGGCTTGTTTTGTATATACCTTTGTGTTTGTACATTTTGTTGTATATTTAATTTCATTTGTGTTCGACCATTTTGTTCTGCATTTACCCTGTTTTATATGGGTTATTCCATTACTCGAATATCTCTGAATCTGGAGACTCTGTCGATGTTGTGATTAACGTAACGTACATTATTATTAGTAAAGAGATTCTTTTCTAACACTTCTATTTCAATATTTATATCATTTTCTTTACAAACCCTCCGAGATGAGTCCACTAGTTGGGTGGGATGAATCAAATGAACAACTTGTCCTTATGACGGGATACAGGAAGAATTTGAAGATAGGAAAGGGAGGTAATCAGAATCCGTAAATCAAAGAAGGACAGACAATACAATGGCCAAAAGAAAAAGTACAAAAGGAAAAACAAGGATCTACAAAACATACATATAAAACTAAAGATCGACTAACACAACGTGTAAGTATAAGCATTAAGAACCAATGCGCACATTTCGAAGCTTGTTGTTGCCCTGTTGCAGTTTCTGATCCTATTTATTTTCTTTCCCTTTTCCTGTGGCAATCTATGCTTACATTTATGTTATTTACGCTTTTCATAGCACTCTGTTACTTAGGTCACTAACTTTCGTTAATATTTTTTTAAGCTTAGTCTATTAACAAATGAAGTGAAAAAATTAGGATGAATTATACATAATTAATTGCAGAGGTATTAATAAATTTATTTCAAACCATATGTTAAAACATCATATTTCAGGGGTAATCAAAACAATATAATTTATGTAAGGTATATCCTGATTAACTGTCATTAATTCTAGAATTAACATAGGTGCGTTTTACATGAAACTCTCAATTTCTTATGTGAAAATACGTGACACGATAAAGGTGTCTTATGTTCAACAATGACTTGACAAAAATATATGATAGTGCCCAATTGCTGACGGTAGAGGATTGGAAAAGTTCGAGATAAGAAAACAGGCTCCCCCTGGAGAGCCTCTTGATGTATATATCACCTACTCGTTGGTGTGTTTTATAAGTATCTGTGTTAAACCATCAGAAGAAAAACTCATAAACAACATAATATTTCTTGTATTCAATATCCCTACTGGGGAGTTTGGTTTCCAAAGAACATATAAAGGACTGTTTAACCATCGTAAAACATAAACGTTCAATGAAAATGAAGACGGAAGAAAAACGATTAACAAATTTATACCTATCCCACACCTGACGGGGGTAATTTGTCATGTATACAGTAAGATGTTAACTTGTGAAATATTATAGCACTACATTTGTAACCAACATGTCGACGTTTTTAAAGCGATAATTATAACGTTACACAATCCTTATTTTGCTTCTTGATACGAAACCATTAAATTTGTTAACGATGATTCTATGAGAATGAAATGTTTTACGAACTATGAATGAAACCTAAGATCTTTTACTTAAACTGTTTTTCACTTTTGTCTTTTTTTTTATCTGGTATTGACTGTTATTTTATGTTCTTTCATTGGTATCAAACGCCTTTCTACAAACAAGATGCACATGTTTGACAAGCTTCCCATAAAAAACTGCACAGGTATCAAATCCTTATTCATTAATCTTTATAACGTGTTGTGCAAGTGCAATGCTCATTTGTATATTTCGAAAATAGAGTGGGCGCATTGTAGTCACAACAATTATCCATACCCAATTTGATATACCTTTTCAGTAGTAGCCAGTAGGTCCCGGTTTTCTCATATCGCCCTTATATCCTCATAGTTTTTATATATTATTGAAAACAAAAACGAAAAATTAAATGTCATGAATCTTATTCTAGAAATATATAATATTTAGCTTTATTTATATTTTTTTCATATTTTTATAATGTCTTATTCACATTTCAATAATGTCCAATTTGTCATAACACTCATGTAATGTGTTCGTCACTGGATTTAGATTTGTTTGTCTTCAAACTTGGGTACTCTGTGTTCGCAATAGGCTTGGATATTCTTAGTTCGTCTTCGATCTTCAGAACTCGGTGTTTGTTGTAGAACTGGGGTACTCTGTTTCTTACTTAGGGCTTCAGAACTCTGTGTTCGTCTTCATACTTCGGAACTGAGTCGAAATTTGGTACTCGTCGAAATTGGGGTGAAAATAGTTCATTTTATATGTAAAAGTATTTTTAGGTGTATTTGAACGTCAATTGGGAAACAAAATGAGGCGGGGGTCCATTTTTACAAAATGTGTTTTATGTAATTGTATTCAGTGTCCTATTGTTCAAGTATGTATAATGAAAATACCTACATATTGTTTTCGGGGCAATTGCATTTGTAATTCTTTTTTTTTTTATCTATTTTGTTTCATGCCTTCTTTTCTAAAACCTACACCACAGAAAACTAATTATCTCAAATAAGAATGTAAATATATGGAAGTACGTGACATCAGAGGCAAGGTTACATGTCTATATATATATATATATTAATAATTTAAGGTTGTCCTCATCAGAGGCAGAGGTCAAACACAAATAATTTCTCTGGTAGTTTGGATATTCAGTTTCATTCAATAATCGTCGATATTACGACTAAGCTTTGATATTATTATTCAATAAAACAAAATACATTGGTTTTGATATCAGTATGACCATACACCAACATATAGAAATAAAACACCATAAGTTTACCATACACCAACATATTAATAAATACTATATATTAGAAATATAAAACCATACGTTTGCATAGCTAAATAAAATGGCATTTTAAAGGGAAGTATGTAATTTACATTATTATTCTTTATAAATAATTTTCGACCAATTTTGTGTCATATGAAAATTGACCTGTCATTTAATATTTTCGGTATCACAAATCGCTATAATTTGATCATCGATGGAGGAAGCATATAGCAGATGGAGACTATGGGTTCAATGCTGTTGCAGGGATAGAATTTCCTGTTCATGTTGTAAACGTAACAGTGTGTAATTTATTACTGGTCATACCTCCATACAAAAGATCGAAGACGTAGGTTTCATATATCTGACATATCATTAATGTATTATTAATTATTCATTATATATTGTCAAAAAGAGATCGACGACGGAATTATCAAAATCAAACATTAAAATACTATAGTGATACCTGTAAATAATCTTCTTTTGTAAATTCTATGATTATATTTATAAATCCTTGTTTATCTTGAATGGGATGAGGTTCGTTTTGTTTTATTGCTCCCAATGATTTATATTATTTGATTTAAACATATTTTATTGATGAATTACATATTACATTTTTTTTTTCACAATACAATATAATATAGGGGCCCGGGTGGCTCAATGAGTTAGGTCGCTGGATCTAACAACTCACACAAGCCTATCACCAATACGGCGTGGGTTCGCGCCCGGCTTTGTAAATTACAAAAAAGGGTGCACTCGACTCGCAGTCGCAAGTGATAAAGTTTACCAGTTGCTTGCCAATGGTCGGTGGTTCAGTATCTCCGGGTACTCCGGCTTCCTCTACCACTAAAACTGGTCGCCATGATATAGCTGAAATATTGTTGAAAGTGGCGTTAAACACCAAAAAATCAATCAATCAATCAACAATATAATACAGGATTCAGAAACAAGCGTAAAGCTTATATTAATCCCCTTCACATATTATTTGACTTTCTAATCTTTCGATTATCAGCGTATTTGATGAAGGTTATTCCAGAAACGCGTTGTGCGCACTAAATTAGATATCTACTTTTTTATCTGTTGACATTGGTAGAATTGTATAAATTGTATAAACTTTCTTTTCATAATTATCTCTATATAAAAAACTAATATATATTACACAACCCTTAATACCATGACAGCTTTAAATAACATTATTATTTATTTTTTTTTAACTTATTGCATCAAATATTTTAAAGATGTATACATGTAATATGCTCTGAAAAAAATATTTCTTGTTTATAAAGTGAAAAACAAAATAATATACAAAAATATCACACTATCAAATGAGTTCCAAAATTCGATCGAAAAATCGTATATTTAATACGGAAATAAAATAAATACCATATGCATTTTACATAGGGCGTAGTTTGGAAAATTCGCACCATCTATACTACCACCAATGATGAACACATCCTATTTTACGTTCACCTAAATCCCTGACCTAAATCCCTTCACATATGGCTTTTTATAAATGTGTTCTTTGTGTAGAATAATTGAATTAAATTCATATTTGATTCAAATATCTTATTTCTTTTTCTTTTTAAATATTCATGTTTATTTCATTTCAACATACAAATTTATGATTTTTTAAATTAATATTTTATTCAAATATCTAAAAAAAAAAAAGAAGCATTTTCTTCAAATATTCATGGTGATTTCAATATTGTTTACATGTTAAGCTGTAATACGATAAGTAAACAAGTAATTATCAAAAGCTCCTGAATTACGGGGTAAACTTGTCAAGACAATCTTAAGCAACTTTTAATTAGTCATCACGATCCAGATGTACGTTAGGCTCAAGGAATCTTTCCTTTAGTCACAATAGCGAAAATCTGTCCTTTACTCATTATTTTCGCAGATGTCATTCTCGTAGATATCAAACTAACATAATTAAGCCTCAATGATAAGAAGATAATCTATGTAATCTATGAATCATTAAGGTAAAAATAAAGGTAGAGTAAGTTCCACGCATATCATAGCACCATCTATTAAATCAAGGGTCATAACCCTTCAACTATTGGATTCTTATCATTTGCATATGTATAGATTAAAATACCTTGATTGCATGTTCGATTTAAATTCGATAAAGATCGTGCTCAATATCAGTTGAATTAAATTGATATATGAAAGAATTTGGGATTATAAGAGGACACGTTTTAGATAAGATTCAAACGATAAAACGATGATAAAGCATAAAACGTGTGTCACGAATCCCGTTCCTATTGATAATTTTGTTAAGAATTCTGCTAGTTAAGTCAATTGATCTACTAAATATACCTACATATGATGAAATTCGTATTATATTATACCTACTGAAATAGGTCGGGATTCTTCGTAGACTCTTTTGTGTTGTTCGCTTTGCTCTGTTGGGATCGTGGAGAAGCATTAATTTGGTAGATACCAGAGCTACCCAGGAGTATTACGAATACAAAGATGTGTTTAATTCTTTTATTTTAACACCAAAACGTGCTATGTCTATGACAATATCAATTAATATCTCAAGATTTATAGATATGGACAAATCAAGTTTTATAATTTGGTATCTTTTTATATTGCTTATCATGGAGGAGATTTTACGAGATATCACCTCTTTTGATTGATTAAATTTGATAATGTGTTATGATATCGAGTAGTCGATCTGTACTCGTTCAGAAATTGCCAAGGTGGCACCATAAACAGCATACAAATATATAAATGGATATATAAAAGTTGTTTTTCATATGTATCAAAACACCACGATAACCTGAATCAAGAGTGATCATCGGGCTGAGCTCTGGTCGATTTAGTGTTTTACTCGACGTATTGACTATTCTGGTTAGTTATCCTCAACTCGATGCAATGCTCTGCTCGAACTATTGTCCAGTTCTGGTTAGTTATCCTCAACTCGATGCAGTGCTATGCTCGAACTATTGTCCAGTTCTGGTTAGTTATACTCAACTCGATGCAATGCTCTGCTCAAACTATTGTCCAGTTCTGGTTAGTTATCCTCCACTCGATGCAATGCTCTGCCCGAACTACCGGTATTGTCCAGTTCTGGTTAGTTATCCTCAACACGGTCCAGTCTTACGGAATATCTGTCTCACAAATGACGATGGATATGCTCCTTTTGTCACAATCTTCTCCTCCTTCATGAATTGCCACTAGGTTTGGAACAAGAGTATCATGACGGGTGACACATATAGAGCAGGAACTGCATTATCGCCCGGGGCACCTGAATTCACCCCAGTATGTAGTGCAGTTCGTGTTGCTCGATCTTTAGTTTTACGTTTATATTGTTATATTTTAGTCCTTTTGACCATTTTATTGTCTGTCCTTCATGCCATTGTATTGCCTGTCCTTTTGACCATTTTATTGTCTGTCCTTCGATTTACGGTTTCTGATTACCCATGTGGTATCTTTGAACTTTTCTTCTCTATCAATTGTCAGTTCTGGTTAACAAAATATTGAATTTAGTGTCGGATTTTTTTTTCTTTTCTTTTTGTATTGATTTCAAATTTTATTTTTCCCTTTGCTCTGTTGCTATAATGTTTTTCTTTTCACATTTGCAAATATATTTCAGTAATAAGATATATTTTATTGCACAACGATTACAAATTGAAGATTACAACCAAAAACCATAATAACTGTTGACATATCATTCAATTTGCTTCTAAATGCAGATATGTATTTATTCCGCATCCTTGTGTCTGATGTTTTGTGCATATATACTAATCGTCTGGTGTCTGAGGTTTCTATATACCAGCTTGTAATGTTTTGTAGATTTGTTCGAATCGTCCCTTGTCTGATGTTTCTATACCAGTTAGATATGAACTAACGGTATGGTTTCTGATGTTCCATTGGCAGTTAGGTATATTTTGTGATAGTTATCTGAAAAAATTACTTTTCTTGTGTACTAAAATGACTAGTACGGTATTTGTATATCATTAATACTGAAAATTTTCAAATATTTAATATAAGTAATTTCGTACTTTGCTAATCAAATACATATAGGGTTTTATTATTTTACTAATAACACATTTTTCTTGTTGAAGTCAACAATTATAGAATCATTCAGATTTCGAGGATTGTAGCACCATTTTGTGCCGTAAAAAGAACATGGTACTACTTCATAAAAGCTAGTGTGTTGCTATGTTGTTAATTTTAGCACCTGACGTGTTTTTTTGAATACACTATCTTAAAACATCTAATTGATTCAAGGATACGGTTTAATCAAATTGATAAAGATCTGACCATCTTAAGATGTTTTGTTGTGTCTTATCAAGTAGGATAATTTGCGAGATATCACCTGACTTGATTGCTTTTATGTGATACCTTGTTATAGTGTTTGACCTTTAGGGTCAAGCGAACTAATAGGTTATAATATAAAAACGTCTGGTTTTGTTTGGTAATAAAATTCCAGCTGTAGACATATGTTGTACATTGTTTCAGAACGAATTTTCACACACATAGATTTGGCGGTGTTTTACCCGCCTCTGAGATATTGTTCTTTTGTCAAAAAATACATATTTCAAAAATTACAATATATATGTTATCAATTAATATTAGTTATATAAGATCAATTTTAATTTTTACTGTTTATATGAATTTACGCATATGTTGATTATATTTTATTCATTGTTCAGATTGGCATTTTATGTATTTACAGCTTTCAGTTGCATCGTTGTGCCATTTTTATCAATACAACAATATCTTTATTATCATCATGGCAAAAGCCGAGCGATCTTTTGATGTCAGTGGTCGTCCGTCGTTCTTTTGTGGTTCTTTATATTTGTTTATCCCATTTACATATACATGTAGGTCATGCTTTAACACATGCTTCCTAGATTATATTGAACAGCTTAGTTAACATATCACGCCACAATATGGCCAAATGATGGCGCTAAACAACAAATAATATGATATTTCTTAGTGATCAGAAAGATAATGGAGTACCCAGAAAAAAATACCCCTTCTTCAGTGGGTTTCTGAATTTGTTCCTCATGTTATATTGACTACATGGGTGAGTTGATAATTATAAAGTGATTGTTTGTTTTCTTGGCTTTTTGTGATTGCAAAAATGTAGGGTGACTCTTTTGTCGTGCCAAGACAAAAGAGAAAAAATATTCATGATTAAACATTAAACATATTCAAGTAAATATATGTTTTTAGCTTAAAGACCTTATATCAAAGTGAAATTTTTTTATATGATTAATGTAATTAAAAAGGTGCGCAATTAATTGTTTGTAAAATCAGATCGAATTTCATTTGATTGATTGATTGATTGATTGATTGATTGATTGATTGATTGATTGATTGATTGATTGATTGATTGATTGATTGATTGATTGATTGATTGATTGATTGATTGATTGATTGATTGATTGATTGATTGATTGATTGATTGATTGATTGATTGATTGATTGATTGATTGATTGATTGATTGATTGATTGATTGATTGATTGATTGATTGATTGATTGATTGATTGATTGATTGATTGATTGATTGATTGATTGATTGATTGATTGATTGATTGATTGATTGATTGATTGATTGATTGATTGATTGATTTAGATCTCCCTCTCATGGGCAACTTTTGTTTTGTTCCCACGGTAGAAATTATGTTCACACAAAGACGGGTTTCTTGTTAATCAGAATATTTGTGAACACGCATATATGTTTTATTTATTATGTTTTGATCTAATTAGCTCATATTTCCTTTAGCAACATACCTTTCCTTGTCATTCGCAATTTTCATTGAGTAAGTCGAGCTACGCTTGATTTTCAAAAGGTTTCATCCCTTTCATTTATCTAAAGGTACGATTTGGTAAAAAAACGCCTGTACAACACGTATGTATCTGTTTCCTTCTATCCTTTTATTTCAATATACAAGGCGCCAGGATCTACTGTTCCATCTAATGAAAGGCGATAACATTAACAATACAGATAAAAACAATTACATTTCAATTAATCAAATAGAGAACAGTCTTTGATGAAGTGTTACAACAATTTTACGGCTTGATACCTTCATTACACGATGGCTACATCTCACATAAACTCAAGCAATTGGAATTGTCTCGCCTGTTCATTCCTCATTGGCGTTCAGAATAATTGTGAGCTTTGTTTTCATACGACATTGTTATGTTGCTTGTCAATGCAGCGCCGTCTTGCCACCTGGGTTCACCCCTCGTTTGTAGTGGGGTTCGTGTTACTCGATCTTTAGTTTTATGTGTGTGTTTTGTAGATCGTTGTTTGTCCTTTTGTCCTTTTTCTTTTGGCCATTGTGTTGTCTGTTCTTCTTCGATTTACGGATTCTGATTACCTGTTTGGTATATATATAATATCAGAATGTCACAAAGAATCGTTCTTTGGTACCTGTAGCAGATAATAGATACACGTTAGAGACAGCCGAATGTGCAATCAAGAATGAAAATCCAGACAGAGACACTGGCAATATTGGATACACAAGACACATGACGAAGACAACCAAAACAAAAAAACATAACACAGAAAACTAAAAGAAAAGATATGAGCAACACGGACCCAACCAACAAACAACATGGGTAAACCCAGGTGCTCGCAGAATAGTTACATATAGAATAGTTAATATATATATATATATATTATTCTAAATATTGGGGTATTCCTGGGTCATTGAAAAAAGATATACATACTCTTTTTCTCATTTGTTACCATTTGAAAAAAAATGTATATTGTACTTTGTATTTTATTGTTAGCTGTGTGTAAGTCAAGCGGGGTCATTTTCATTCATGGAAACAAATATTGTTTTACTTATATTCGTCACTTAGACGAACATTTAGCTCGCATTATACCTGTAACATTAAATTGTCACACGCTTGATGAACATCAAACGAAGTGTGTAATGAATGAATTTAAAGAGAAATAACTATATGAGTTCCCAGTACATTGTATATATAACTAATATATTTAGTTACAGCAGCTGATGAAGTTTGTCAGTGACTTGCGACAGGTCGGTGGGTTTTTTTCCAGGTAATCCACGGTTTCCTCCTCTAATAAAACTGACCACCACGATATAGCTGAAATATTGTTGAAAGTGGCGTTAAAAACCTTAACCCTAACCCTATTCAGTTACAGCTACTATCAATTTTGCAAGTATTTTTAGTGTTAAGGGGATATTGCACAATGTAAAAAAAAAACGGGAATATGATCCAGTTTTATAATAAGTACATAACATACGTACTGTACGATATTTATATTCAGGCAATATAAGGAGCCAAAAATCGTAAACCATCATCTTCCTTATTTGGTAATCTCCAAATACGGATGCAATCATCTACTGTTCATATTTACGATGAGTCGTGTATTTGATTAATCCCTACAAAATACAGGGTCTGTTTTACCCACAGCTGAGAAATTGAATCATTTTTCTATAAACTCCCGTGTTCCAACAGGGTCACTGGTATAGAGAAATACTTTTGTCCTAAGAAGAGTTTGAAGATACCAAAGGGGCAATCATAATCCGTATATCGAAGAAGAACAACCTAAATAAGGTTTTAAAGTCATGTAAGCGATGTTATAAGTCAATAAAATCACTTACTTTGTGTACAGAAGTCATAAATTAATCGATTAATTAATAGTGAAAATGTGTTTAAGTAATCCTGAATGGTCTTGTTGTGTTCAAATATTTAAAAAGTTAATTAGAAAGTAATGTTACCGAGCTCTCATAATATAGTAACCTTTATAAAATTATAGACAAATATATCAATATTGTTCATTAGAATATTCTACTAACTTCCAGTTTTTTACTTTGACAGTTTAATCAAATATATATATATATGTTTCTACAACTAGAACGACCTTTAAATACCCTGGTATGCAAGACTATGATTTTCGTCTGAACTTGGGTGGTATTATATTTCAAACTTTTTATGCATTTTTTAGTATTAACATTAAATAAAGAATTATTTCTCAACAATAACATACTGATTTTATTTATACAATCACTCTGAAATGTTTACAATATTATTCCTGCATGGAGTTGTTCAAATGTTCAATTTGCACATAATGGCACAATTTATGCTTTGTTTTCGTAGAATGTAACAGTTTATCGTGTGAATCAGATCACAATGTTACTTTTACAAACAGCATCACGCTTAATTTACAATCACTTAGCTCTCTTGTCTTTTGTGTCTTCAAATCTGAATCAAGGAATGTGGTTTACATTTTTCACTTGGACTATCATTAAATTGGCAATTTCTGTCAAATTAAGAAAGGCGCCACGCGACATTGAACCGTTTAATATGGCGCGATCACGTGAATGAGATGAGGCGAGATACCAATTTCAAAACGAAAAATTTAGTAAAAGAGAATTGCCAATACTAATCAATTTTTCATATTCACTGAAATGCATGTGAGGTTTTTATTTTAATATTTTTATTTAGATTAGAATTTTATGTGTAACGCAACCTTCAACAATATGTCAGTTATATAGTATCAGCAAGTGCTATTGGCGAAGAAATTAGAGTATGCGAGAAATCTTCATACCTTAATACGCATAAAGTTAAGTAGATTTCTCACGTACTCTGATTTCTTATACCAAACTTTATACGGATGTACTGACTGAGAAAAATGTGTACATTCTTCTATCAAGTGCAAGGCTTTATTTTGAAACATAATAATAATTTCTTCTTAATTGGGAGCCATACTCAAATAGTTTTTACCCTGAAAATATATCTAAGACTTCATGACATTGCTGATGTCCGGTTGGTATGCCTGAATATATTGTTATATTAGTGTTATATAACAGATATAAAATTTCTAATTAGATATCTCTTAATATGCTGTTGTCATCATTAAATTTTGACCAATGGACTGTAGTATTGACCAGTATGTCCGTATCAATGTAGTACAGATATAATACAGTGTTATACGACCGTTTGTGTCATGATTTAGTTAATGTGTACAGTCATGCGGACAATTGACTAAAGATGTCTCAAGATAGGCTATAGATTTATTTGTCATTTCACTTAATTCTCACAAGATCTGTGCACGTGTCTTAATTAGAAAACAAACAAATTGTTAAAACTCCGATAAGGAGCAAGGGATAATTACTTGCTTGGTTAATAAGACTGGTAAACCCATCTTTGATTTTAATTTTCATTGAAATGTTCAAACAATTTTGTACACATCTAAGTTACCATTACATTTATTCTCAATAAATTTTTTTTCACAAGAGAAACCAATATATATTTTGATAGTAGTAATAATATTCATATAATATATTGATATCATCAAATTCTATATTTTCAGGAAACATTTGTGGGTTTATTTAAAGCAATGCTATCATACCTGTATGTCAAAAGCATTATTGTATTTTGAAAGTCAAAAAGTTAACTACAGGTTTTTTTTAGCTGGTAAGTATGAAGATTTGCATTTATGAAAACAAAGATATCTAAATTAGTTCGCACGACGCGTTTCTGAAATCAAAGTCAAAAGATAGGAAAGCCAAATAATTAAGTTAGAACATCTTTGGGAGCAAGCAAGAAAGCCAAAAGGTCTAAACAGGATAGCCAAAATAAGATTCCTATATCTGAGGGAGGGGAACCTTAGTTTTAACTATATTTTAATATATTTCTTGTCTTTTCATAGGTATTTGATAATTATTTGTAATATTTCTTATGTTTTCACCGCCTAGCATTCTTAAATTACCATTTTCATAAGTCTCCTCTCTTAGTTTGACCATATATGTGTTCACAATACAGTTGTTGGCAATTGGTCAGTTTATGGATATATAACAAGAACAATTTATCTTTAAATGAATCAAAGTTGCTATCGATTAATATTGGTCCTTCTTCATGCGTAGTGTGATGTTGATGAAATGTAAACGAGATATATCAGAATTACAATGGAATGAAATTTTGGCGCCAAGAATGATTCGTTAGAAGATTGCGTTTCGATAGTCTTCACCGGGAATGAGTTGAGAACACAATGAATGCTAGGTCTATAATAGAAAATCTTATATTTGTCACTAGTTCGTATTAAGGTCATTAATTTCTTGACACTCAAACAAATTGCAACGTTATTGGAAATCCACACGAGGGAGAGAAATGTACATCAATATAAGGCAATATGTAAACATTTAGAAAATAGTCCTTTGAAAATACATTTGATACATAAGATATTGTTCTCAGAGGGACAGATTCCTTAAAATATTTCGGTCCTGAAATACAACCGCGTCTATGATGCAAATATAACTGTCAAAGTCCTATTGTTTTCTACATTAGCAACGATGATAAAATGTATTGAGAATATAACCTCATTACGTCAGAGAAATTCACAATATAAATGGAATCATCAAATGAGAGTAATGTGAATATTTGGACACTTAACTTACAGACCATCAATCACATAAGTATAGGGGCTATTTTATCCCTGTGTCGTTGCGTTGTTAATTTTAGCCAATCGCATCAATCATAAATCATATGATTGATTAATTACCTGATGTTTATCATCGATTTCAGCAAAATTTCAACTATATAGTGGCATAGAAAAATGTTGATTGATTGATTGGTCGTATATTGTGGCATCGCATCACAAATATTGAATTATTGACTTTTAGAGAAGATTTAGCAGGCCTTCAACAATTTTTATATTATTCTGCATTTGTTGCTTCATTTTCATTAGAGTGGCCACGAGAAATAAAAAAGTCACCTTAAATTTAATAATTAAGATATTGAAACAATCGAGACGCAAGACTAGAAAAGACGAATACATAACAAAAATCTTACCTCTTTCACAAAGTTAAATACAATAAAATTTCAGCTTAAATTTAAAGCATATCAGAACCACTCAAAATATGAATGAAATATACATTTATATAGGTATTTCTAAAACAAACATACATTCATTAAACATCAATCAATCAATCAATCATTAAGAATAAAGCAGACACAAAATTTACTGGCAGATTTTATTACCATTTTCTTAAAACACTAACCTACAGGTTATTCCAGAAACGTGTCGTGCGCACCAGATTTGATATAAACGTTTTTGTTAGTATATACATCATGCTGAAAGCCACAATGCTCTTTACATTTAACTATTTATAAACTGAATGCCCTACTAGCAGATTTAGCTACTGCTTTTGTCATCTCCTCATAGCTTAGAAATTCAATAGGTAACAAGTATAAATATGTATACATTGCAGCAATATCTACTAGCTTTCCATTTAAAATAAATTGAAAATTTTTACGTGTAACAGCTGGAACTTCCTTGTTGATTGATGAGTCTAAGCATAAGACATCATCCCAAACAAACTCTATAAGTTCCATACATTATCAGTTCTGGAAAAGAGTTTATTTCTAAATGAAAGAAAATTAAATTTATATCGATATAGTACTTGTCTTTAAAAAATGCCATTAAATATTAGCAATTTCATGGAATTTTATTTATGTACACATGAATATTATCAAGTCAAGGAAAACATTATCTTTACGTCAATTCTGATTCTATGTCTCCTTATCAGCCATTGAAATGCTCAGCCAACATTAGAGTTTCTTCAATTTCTCCCTATTCTCTCACTTTTAAGTGCCATCAATAAACATTCATATGGGACAACTCGATTAGCTGGCTTCCCATGAGAGGTGTTTTAGTTCTGATCAAATTATTCTGTTTGCTGATGTGCTAGTCTGTTTGCCAATAACCAGATTAGTGTTATATTAGTATAATTAAGCATTACTGACTGTTCTTTGATCTTCATTTTCACTGACTATAACCTTCTGTTTGCTAAATGGTTTTTCTTAAACAGTATAGAATGGCGACTATATGATGTGTGTTTCAAACAGATCTGTAATAACGATAGATATATTTATTGTGGAGAAATTTTGGATTAATATTAATCTTGCTATAAAGAAGCAAATGTTTCCATGAAGATAAAACCCCGAGAATGTTTTAAAAGAGTCCATGTTGCAGACCATTGTAAATGCAATCACAAATATAAAGTACACACCTAATATAAAATGGAAAACAAAAAATCACACACCAAAATGTAATAGAAAAATGGTAACAAGAGACCAAATCTATACCTCTTAAACACATACATATGGCCGCTTACTTTCCTGGCTTTTGGCGAGGATAAGCTAATTCTATAGACACATACCTCAACTCTTGACATACATTTTGAGTCAATATTTTGTTATGGTGTATGTAACGAAAGTTACAGTAAAGTTTAAACACAAAGAAAAGGAAGAATAAAAACAGTCACAATCCGTAAAAATAAAACCACATAAAATCAAACAGAAACAGAAGAACGAACCGTATCTTAGCTGTATGAATAAGAATAAGAATATTTTATTGTCAATTTTGGGCCCACAAGGGTCAAATAAGAATACATATAAAGATAGAAATTCCAAACTGATAGAAACATAAACTAAACTACAATGTACTCAATAACACAATCACAATAATGAGACAAATGACTAGATTTCCAAGATAACCAAACTCTTCATGTTGCTCATACCCTATATATATCTGTATAATTAGTCATTTATTTTAAAATTTGAGCAAAAGGACATTGGAGTACTTTCAAAATTGCCTCGCGCACATCTCGTAGTAATAGTAGGGGTTCAGCCGTAGAAGGCACCAAGGAACGATGATTAAAGGCATGCTGATGATAAAAATAATATATATGTGCGTCACAAGATATAGCTGCACATTAACATGCACACCTCGTGCCTAGTGCAAGGGTGTTTTCAGATTGTATGTTTGGAGAGGGTGAAACTACAAAATAACTAATCATTGATACACATCTACATGTTAACTAAATTCAGAGATTTACGTCACGAATTATAGGGAAAGATGTAGATACTGCATTGTGAATGGGCGGTTATCTTTTCATAAAACAAATTAAATAAAATAAGAAATAGCCAATATGCTTATGCTGTCTGACAATCAAGATATAAGAATAATATGAAATATTTAGAAAACTAAATAAAAAAAATACAAACAGAGAAAAAAAAACGCAAAAAAAACCCACAAAACTAAATGCATTATTCATGATTATGAAAAGAAAGTTTAGACAGTGATTGTCAACAATTCCACCAATATCAGCAAATCGAACGACTACCTCTCACCATAACTCACTAAATATAGCATAAGACCTATGACATATGATTTTGAAAATTCGGGTCCTGTATTGGGACAGTCACAAAACTATGGCTTATAACTCCGTTCGTGAGTGTGTTTAATCCATTTTATATATTTGTTATCTTACACGAAAATGATTTAGGATTTAGTGTTCGAACTGGTCAATTCTTGTTTTCTATTTTTTTCTCACAAATAATGATTTTTGTACTACATTATGTTGTGAAGACTTTACTAGATATACAGCTTTTACACAGTACCCCTTGTTTTTAATAACTGGTGAATTGTTTTACCATTTTCCGAATATTAGTACTTAATTTTATACTTAATATATTTATATTATGCCGAGTTTGACAATAAATTAATGTATCTATTGCAAATTGTCCAAGAAGAACAGTCCAAAGTCAAGGTACTACGTCTTGTCTTCATAGAAGTCATGTGTGTCCATTGCTTCGATACAATAACCTGATTGCTCGGGTGAGAACAAGACGATAGCATATAAATCTAATCATTCAGCGACGTTTGGGAAATCCAAAGTTGTTCTGATGAAGTAGATTTTTCTAAATTATGCTTAAATTTCTTTTGAGTCACTTGTGTTCATTGCTTCCATACAAGACAGATCCTGAGTCCCCGGATGAGACCAATAATATAGCATATAAACTTATTCATGCAGCTAGAGTTTTTCTGATAAAGTAGATTTTTCGCAATTTTGCTTGAATTGTTTTTAATCATATAAAAGGTTTTTTTTTCTCAAAGTAATTTACATGAACATTACGTTTCTACAAAACGTGAAATGAGTCTTTACTTTGTTACAACATTATCAGTTCTTTGATCTTCTTTGACAAATTCACTTCGATTCACTGGTGTCAAAGACGTTACATAATTTTCACTATTTTCATATTCAATCTTATTGATGGCATGCAAAACAGTAGATAACGTCATCTTCTTGATTGAGTTCAAACCGCCAACGTGACCTTGGTATGACCTCTTTATTTCGTACAAAACAAAGTAAATGGCGGTAACATTAATGACAAGAGAAATCTTCTAATATCTAAGAAATTGTATTTTGTAAGCACTTGTTTTATGATTTTTGTGGTTATTTGTGCGTTTGAGACTGCGAAGATCGATGACAACAGATGAAGAGTTGTTTTGCTGTGTTCATTTGTTAGATGTTAACACGATAGGTTGACAGCCTTACAATTCATTTTTCATTTCGTTCAGGAAAACCTGCGAGTTTGTTATTATTATATTGATATTTAAAAGGAAATAGATGAACAAGTCATTTTTGGAAACAAGAAAACAATAGCATTTTGATTTAATATTTAGTTGATTAATACATATATTAAATTATTTATCGATTATTAGAACTAAGATTTATTACTTAAATACTCAAAATATTGGAATACCATTTTGGTAGCGTCAAGCAAGAGCATATGTTACATTGGACGATGAAAATATAAACCCGTGTTGATTTACATATGCTCTAATTTCAAAAAGTCTGCTATATTTAAAAAAAATATTGACTTTCGATCTATTAAGTATGAAAAAAACTTTGATTTTACTAAGTTTAGCAAATAGACAGATAACCAATAAAATATTAAAATTATTCTACTTTTCCTGTTATTTATGATAACGTTTTCTTTCTCTGTCATGAAAAAATAAATTATTGCCTATTTTGAAAAAAAAAAGTGTTAATTTTGAGAAATCAGCTACTCTACGTGTATGATCTCTCGAAGACAATGTAATGGAAAAGTAGATCATTGCATATTTGAAATATTGTTTTTCCTTTCTCTATCATCTAACAAAATAAATTATGGCCTATTTGAAGAGGAAAAAAAGTGTAAATTTTGAGAAATCAGCTGCTCCATGTGTATGATCTCTCGACCCAGATTTAACTGAAAAGAAGAGTGTCACATTGTGATATCGATATTAATTTGAATCTGGAAATGTTATACAAATGTATATATAGACCAACCAAGTCATTGTGTATAACGCCATTTTATTGTTTGGTCCAGTTGGTAAATAAAGTACCAACTTCTTTTTTTATTTTGGAACTGCTCCGACAGTGTGGTGTTTTTTTTTCTTTTCATTTTATTCTTCAACAATGTAGTTAAAATAAAATATGGATAAAAATAACAATAATCAGTGTAATTACTTACTGTATGCATACATGAACATTTCGGACATTGCTCTTAGTCGCAAGTCTAATTAATTTCTTTCCCTTCTACTGTTATAAAAACGTATATATTTAATTAATGCGTATGCCGTGTTTCCTGAATAAAAGATTGTATAGCCAAATAATATCAAATTCTTTCGGAATTTTTGAAAAAAAAAGAGAAGAAAAATAGAAGAAAAAGAAGAGAAGAGAAAACAAGAAAGAAATAAAAAAGAGAAAAAGAAAGAAAGAAAAAGAGGTTGAAAAAAATGAAAAAAAAAAAAAACTCTTTCGGAGCAAGAAAGCCAAAGGGCTTAAACATGATAACCAAAATGCGCTAAGGTCACCAATTTCCGAGGGAGGACAACCTTAGATTTACTTGTGCATATATATTATATACTTTGTTTAAAAGATCTGATAATTACTTTAAGCCCTTTGATTTTATCGCTCCCAAATCTTTAAATTATTTGGATTTCCAGTCTTTCGATATTGAGAGTACATGAAGAAGATTATTCCAGAAACGTGTTGTGTACATTAAAATCTGATTCAACCCACCATTTCTTTGGAAATACCTGTACCAAGTCAGGGTCATTGCGGTTTTCACAGTTTTCCGGTTGTTGACTGATTTTGTCTGTTTATATACTTATGAGTTTTGCCTTTCCCTTTGGAAGATTGTTCGGAGTTCGGTAATTTTGTTATTACCCTTATTGATATCTACGGTTTTTTTTATTTTCGCAGGTGCAGTTAGAAAGAAAAGACATTTGCCACAATAATTGGCGCATATTGATTACCCCTTTGATTTCTTCAAACTTTACTTGGTTTTGAAATCATATAATATTATTTGAGGGAAAAAAAGTGAAATTTAAATTTACAGTTTAATTGCAGATTCTAAATAAATACATTATATTTTTGATTTTTGAACCAATAATTTCCACAACTGACTAAATTTTTTTTTTTAACTATGGATGGATTTTCCTGACAATTCTTCAAAATTTGCACACCTAATATAAATATTTAGATATTAATCTTAAAGTCTATGTGTTGATTGTAGATTTTACTGTATATACATTTTGTTCTTTTTGGCACAAAACACTAAACAATTTCTGAGTCGTAACAATGTAGCAAATAGAAGGATATCTCATATAATTTTAGTCACTGTATAATTTTTGATATGACCGAAAATGACAAATTTAACACTAATGTATAATTTTGGTATTATTATCTCATATTTTGCATATAATGTTTATATCAGGCGCCAGAACTGGGAAGAAAAGCTTTAATTTGGTGATATTATCATTTCATACAAACTACTGATTGAAGATGGTAAATTTGACTTGATATGAACGATAGAAGATGTAAATTACGTGTTATTCTATTGACTTTGGCACCTATGGTCTGTGTCTTTGATTACAAGGCTTTAGTTTGTACTGCAACAAGAAACATTAACAACACATTTTCATTTTCCCACTATCCTTATGTTGTCAAAATCACATTAGCTGGTGCCATCTCTTATACACTCTGTTACGATATGCATACAATCTATCACAATAATTGCATGTTTTGTGATGCTGTGTATTGTTCAATTATTGTTTTTGAATAAAAAATGCATTTATTACATTTAATAAAACAATTTAGATCAAAAAAAATATGACAATGTTGGTTTGAGGATTTGATAAAAAGAAGATAAAAAAAAGTATCTGTACTGTACTGATTAAGAATGTAATACTTTCCTTATCTTAAATAATAAAAGCAGAGATTTTAGCTTCTAACTTTGCACGACTGCATATTCAAATACATAACTTCTATAGACTAGTTAAATCCCGCCACTATTTATTGAAGTGCCAGTACCAAGCCAGGAAAGTGAGCATGCGTTTGTGTGTTTGGGGTATCAAGTTTACCTCTTTCAACCATTTCGGTTTTGGAACTGTTCATTTTATACCAGCAAGGACAGTGAGAACAGTTCCGACTATATGTAACAAGGTAATAACATAAATTAAAAATATATTTCTATAGCCCAATTCTTTCGGTAGTTAGTCCTCTTGTACTTTTACTTTTGGCCATTGTGTTGTCTGTTCTTTGATTTACGTATTCTGATTACCCCTTTGATATCTTCAAAATCAAACTCTTTTTATAAGATCTCTCTCTTCCATTTGACTTGTTTTTTTTTCATATCTTATCCTAGCAATACTGTTTGTTTTTAACTATTCATTCTATCCAAAAGACCATTATAGTAGTAATAGCACAACATTTGTCTGGTATACATTTTGATAAAAACAACCCAGTATGAACAACAATATTACAACTATTTTAATATATATCCTATTAATAAGCAAAACAAATGTAAGACGAAGTAAAATAGTCTCATTGACATTGGGTGCACATTTACTCTGGTCTTTTATAAAGGTCTAATAAAAACGTAGATATAAAATTTAGTGTCCACGACGCGTTTCTGGAATAACCTTCTTCAGCTACGCTCAAAGTCAAAAAAATTGGAAAGAAAAATAATTTAAAATTTTGGGAGCAATAAAACCAAAGGACATAAACAGGATAGCCAAACTTGGCTAAGGTAATCTATGTCTTAGGGAGGAGAACCTTAGGCTAAGGTAATCTATGTCTTAGGGAGGAGAACCTTAGGCTAAGGTAATCTATGTCTTAGGGAGGAGAACCTTAGGCTAAGGTAATCTATGTCTTAGGGAGGAGAACCTTAGGCTAAGGTAATATATGTCTTAGGGAGGAGAACCTTAGTTTTATTAATAATTATATTATTTAGGAACTGTAAATTTCAGTCAAAAATTTTGCAATGGGAAGCAACATAAGGCATAACCGAAGGGGCATTCACGAATGGACAATCAAGAGACACGTGTAACATTCGGCGCAAGACACATAGAACAAAGATAAGCACAAGACAGAAAACTTAAAATATGAGAAACACGGAAAGAAACAAAAACACACAATCTAGTTTATAGTTCACAGAAGAAAAGAATAAATAAAAGACTGGCCAGAATAAACGTGACGTCACATATAATTAGTAACATTAAAACACGTCATTTACAATGTTCTCGTATGTTTTAAAGACGGTAACTTTGAATCAATATTAAGATGGGTGATCAGATATATAAACTAATATGCTATTGAGCAAAGATTTTTAACATATCAAAAAGCGGAGTGACGGATACAATTTGTTTTAAACCTATCAAAGACAACTTTCTAACATTGTTATTTGTTGACTTGACCTATGATCATATAAATGTATATTTCTATGTCGAGAATGAATTATCATGACATGAGAGAGTCTTTGTACCGTTCATAGGTTATTAAATTTTGTTTATGATTTAGTACAGTACAAAGCATACTACACAGTCGGAACAGTTCCAAAATCTAAAAGAAATATCATAGAAAACGGCAAAATCGATTTCCCTAACACATATATCCCTGAGTTCAATAACACGTGGCGGGGTTAAACTAACGTGAGTTCACCCCCGATTTTTAGTGGGGTTTGTGTTATTCGACCTTTAGTTTTATGTGCATGTTTTGTTGATCGTTGTTTGTCCTTTTGTACTTTTTATTTTGGCCATTGTGTTGTCTGTCCTTCTTCGATATACAGATTATGCTTACCCCTTTGGTATCTTGAAATTCTTCTTATGGTTCCAAACATTTTTCATATTTAAATATGTCTTAAATAAGTTACAGAGTTGGATATTCCCGGATTATATCCATTTTCTACAAATAAATGGCACACTAGACATTATTTTTTAAAGAACCGTCGATGATTTGTAAGTCATTGTTCTGTGGGTGTTAGTTACCAGTCAAAATGCTAATATAGTTTACTCTCAGTATCCTACAGCAGTTAACTCTCAATGAAAGAAGAGAAATGAAACACAAACCAGGCTCTGTACTCATCATCATTATAAGGTTTTAAAACATTTAATATTAGAATATATGCTGACAGTTTGCTTTATGTATTCAAATTTATTGTATTGGTAATGACTGATGAAACTTTTTAAGTAGTTACGTTGGCGTATGAAAGAAATATATCACATGATGTGCTAGCTTAAATATAGAGTATAGACACGTTTTCTTCTCGCAAAATTCTAAATTACGACTAGCATTTACGGAATAATTGATAATTTTATCCATAAATCATAATATTGCAATAAAAGAACGTCTCTATCATGAAAATATTATCCAAGCCCCTATGATTATCACTAATTCCACTGATTTCATAAAATGCATTGATTGTTTTAGTCAATGCGACAAGACTACACGAAAACGACGGACTATTACATTGAGGATAATTATGGCCGTTGTGATGTATTGACTCGCGGAATGATTCTGACATCTTGTTAGGCTGAGCTGTTCGAAAGAAGTAGTCACCATGCACAAAATTGCAAAAAGGTTAGAGAAAAACGTGGATATTGAAGCGACCATTTAATGGAAAATCAGTAAATTCAGAACATTTTCTTGACACTTCATCGGCAAATTAAGCGCTTGATTGAAAACTCTACCAGAACTATAGTACCATTTAGTGCCATGATGCATCGACAGTGTAAGAGTTCAAGAATTGAAATGATGATAGAAAGAATTAGATGACTTTAATCTATCTAAGCTGTTGAGATAGAGTATTATTATGTCGTTAGTTCGTAGAAATTAACTGTAAGATATTTTACAAACTGGGTGTAATAACTTGTTACGTTGACTTGGGTCACTGGTGATGGATAACTTACTATATACAGCTAGATTTAACGGAATGATGCTATCAAGAAAATTGTAAAAATAGAATTTGTATCACTAGCAGTAAAATTGCCATTTCATGTAGACATCAGGACTTGAAAAATAACATTGTCTGTGAATGTCGAAGGTCTTGTCTACTGTCGTATATTTTTAGTTTGTTTTTTCTTGTTGTGAAATATTATCAATCTTGTTGTGAAATAAGTCTGATCGGTGGTAAACAACAAAATTATTCGATCCTATGTACAAAAACATCGCAATATGATTTCCACATTCTGTCAAATGTTTTCTTTTATTGGTAAAATATCAGATGGTTTTTTAAGATATTGCATTCATTGGGATATCAAAACTGTTTTAGTAGAATTTGTGTTTGGCAAATTATTTCAATCGAAATCACAAGAAATGTAAACTTAAGTCACCGCTTCAAAACAATATGTTCGTCATGAATTTGTTGATCAACATAGACCCCCCAATGTCTCAAATGATTACAGACATGTGTCCTATATGAACTTGAGAATCTCTATTCCTTAACTTACTTCGATAAATACCTCACGACGGGTCTCACTCCAGAGTGTCCAGGGGGCGTGTTAGCGGACCAAGAGTGTTTTACCTCTGGTCTATGTTTGTTGTGTCTGTATCGTTTTGACTTATTTATAGCTTGAACTGAGAGTTTCCAGAAAAAGGACAATGGATATCGGTATCAGATGACTCTTTCTCTTTCCCACTACAGTCAAGTAATAAAGTGCCATATAAAAAAGAGTTTGAAGATACCAAAGAGGTAATCAGAATGTGTAAATCGAAGAAGCACAGATAATACAATGGCCAAAACAAAGAGGACAAACAACGATCTACAAAACATCTACACAGAAAATCAAAGATCGAGCAACACGAACCCTGCCGAAAACAGGGGATGGAATTGGGTGGTCCCGAAGAATTTTAAATTATTTGTATTTCCATCTTTTTTTCTAATATTTTCATATTGTTATCTTGATGCCCTAAAAGGGTAAATTGTATAGTTGCAAAAGCAGTGTACATACGTTTTATTTTTTTTTGTTATCGAATGTGTGATTTATGTGTGATTTAATATACTACGAAATATAATAATCGGATTCAGACAGGTTTGTAAGCATCTTGTTTGTTACAGTTGTTCGTCGAGGAACTTCCAATTGTTCTGAAACACATTTTAATTGACCAAAATGCATTCACCAAATACTAGCACTTACATTGTTTTCAGTCATTTGCTTTATTTTAGGGTTTCACTTCATAAATGAAAATATCTTATTATTTTGAAGTTATTGAAAACAAAGCTACGTAGCAACAATTGTGTTGGCAATATATATTCACCCTTAAATCGAAAGAATCCATGCAACAATTATTATAAAACACTTAACCAAGACTTACCACCATCTATGCATGTTTCCCATTTCTGCAATTATCTTAGATGTATTACCTGAATAGACCAGTTGTGCTAATCTCGATGATAGTATTTGTTGGAAATAAGCCTAGATTCAACGTCACCAATGTTGTTACCTCTATTTCCTTATTAACAAAGTGTTGACTATAGAATCATATTGCACTTTGCAATATATCAATAAAAACAGGAAATGTATCATTGGAAAACTGAAAGCGGTATGTTAATTCTAAATTGAATACCACCGTTTCATGGTTGGACCTATTCATTGACGCAAAGGCGTTTACTGTGAATTAGCTGTAATCAAAACGTAGAAATATAATTTAATGCGCATGAAAAGGTTCTGGGATGACCTTCATATGGTATGCCCATCATCAAAAGATTGGAAGGTCACATAACTTACAATATATGCATCATATACCGGTACTGTATTCTATGTCTATAGCATCTTATAACAGTGGATTCCTGTATGTTCATTGTTTATTTTTATTGTACAGTTGTTGCACGTTATGTTGTTAACAACAAATTTTGTTTCATGTACAACACATTATAATTTGCTTCAACCACGACATATACAACATTTCACATTGTTCATACAGATGCTTGATCGGTTTTTGATTTGTTTTTCCGGATTTTGTATGCGAACTTCATCTGGTTAATATAATAAGAATTGCAAATCATTAATATTACCCAAACGACAATATCAAAAGTGAAAATAGTTTATCAGCGATCAACATGAGCATACATATTATAATCAACCATATATAATATCAGTATTCAGCGGATCCTGCAGTGGCAACGACCGCTTCACATTTTTGACGCATAGAGCCGATCAGTTTCTTAACAAAAATATTATTTAATGTTGTTTCAAATGGAGAGGTGCAGTGCGGAACTGTGTCAGAGTTTACATGATAACGGACATTTATTACTAATTTATTCCAATGATGTTCTGTTGTCGGTTGATTTGGAGATATTGCTGACCAAGGAAGCCTAGTAACATGATGTTGGTCCAAGATCTCTGTACATACACCATCCACGTAACACTTGGCACTATCTTGTTGGTATGCATGGTTAAATTAATGACGAAGAGAAACAGAAAGACTATTCAGGGGAAAATGTCATCTCGACATTTTATTGTATTCAAAGTTCTTTAAGTTCAATAAATTTCTATTCTTTGTGTTTTTCATGCCAAATGCATATCCATCGACACACCATAACGCTTCCTCCCCACATATGATCGATGTGTAACCGGGATTCATCCCTAAGCAAAGACGCCAGCAAGTGTGATTTCTCCAATGACGTTAAGGATATATCCAATTCAGTTGAGCTGTTTGTTTCGATTGGTAAGGATTGGTCTACTTCAGAGAACGTTGAGGCCGTACTCTGGCTTCACGGCTTCACGGAATTCAACGTCGAACAGTTTGATCCGATACTCTATAGTTGTTTTTTCAAGGTACGACGGACTATTTCCTCTGTATTTACCATGCTATCGTGTATCAATAAGCCTTATATGTACATAGCCTACCGCTTCGATTATGGTGCGCTGTTTTATACCTATATACCAGTGTGACGCAAACAAATTCACTAGTTTTTATTTGGTCACTCTGTATACATGAAAGTGGTTAGTGCTTCATGCCAACTGATTGTTCATGCTCATTTTGATGTAATCTTGTCATCATCACATTACATGACAATAACAGCAATGACAATGTGTTTTCAATTGTCTACAGCACAATTGTAGACCTCATGTAAATTTGTATACCTGTTCTCATTAGGATTAAACTACACATTTTGGGAAAATATTGAACTTTGGAATGTGTCGTAATGTCAACTAAAACAATCGTTTCAAAACATGCTATGGACTATTATTTCAATTTCAAAGATCTCCATGCAGAAGAATAAAACAATATATTCTAAATTGGAATGTTAAAATAAACCTAAAATATCGGATATTCACATTCTATTTGCTTTCGGAATTTCCACATGTTAACATTTTCCCTCTGTTTCAGTCATCTAAGAATTTGAATTTGAGAGAAAGGCTACGGATGAACCTGGAGAACGTCCTAACAAAATAGGTACTATTAACATATAATTTTTAATTGTGCGCAAACGTAATACTTTATTCACGTAAGTAGTGTGCGCAATCGTAATACTAAATTGTGCGCAAACGTAAATTTTGAAAATGTGCACAAACGTGTTTCCCCCATAAATACATTACACGAACATATGTCCATTAATGCTGTTTTCTATAAGGCCGCAACCAATTTCTTCTTCTTCTTCTTCTTCTTCTTCTTCTTCTTCGGGTATAGAACAGGAGTCGTTGCCGACTGTTTCAAATTCTGTTGATGCTACACGTGTCAGGCACACACAGATGTAGTCCCCTAGTCTATTTACATCTAAAACGTTCCATATTTTGTCAATTAAAACTATGTACATGGGGTCCATGGTCTAGCAACGTTAACTGACTAAACTCCTCGATGGTGGCTGCAGCAACTGTGGTAGGAGGTTCCAGTCTCTGACTGTTCGTTGGAAGAAGGAATTCCTGTATGTTTCGTTGTTGGTTCTTTCTTGGAAAAGGCTATGTTGGCCTCTGATACTGTTGTCGCTATGCCTAATATATAAATCCCTGTTGATGTCAATCAGGTTGTGCTGGACCTTGCATACTGTTGTGTCTTCTCTGTTCTAAGTTTTGCCAACCAAGTGATGTTAACATGTTGGTCACACAACCAGGTGTTCGGTCGGCGTAATTGCTGGTGACAAAGCGTGCGGCTCTTCTTTGGATGTTCTCCACTGCCTTGATCTTACTTTGGCTAGTTGGATGCCATACACAGGGATGCAAATTAACGGTCGCCCAGTCGCCCACGGCGAGTAAAATTTCAGCTGGGCGATCAAATATTACTTTGCGGTCGCCCAGTTGGCGATTGAAATTTATTCATCACTCCAAGTAATTCCACTGCCAACGGAATTTCTAGAACGGAATTAAATTCCGTTTTCAGTTTTAATAAAATGTCAGACAGACTTGAAATTTGTTTATTTATTCTGTCAGACCGGCACATTCCTATTTTTATTAATCAGAACTTTCGTCATTTTAGTAGGAACGGGCACCTGCAATACGTGAAGTCTTAATACTGAAATACATTACTGAGCACAGAAATAAGTTGACTTTCACACTCCAAAGGTATCAAAGATTGTTTGTATTTAATTAAATTTGTTTTGAGAAGCTTATATATTGAAGATGACAACAGATTCATGTTCTTAACTGAAATTAAAAAATGTAGGCAAACCGGATGTTGACATTGATGTAAAATATTCGGAACGGGATCGGACAGTGAGATACGGATTGTTGGCCATATATCTGCTATCTGTTTAGATAACTATACAGAAAAACATTTAATTGAAAAATGTATTTACATGAAAATTGATTGATACTTGTAATCCAAACTAAGGTGAATAACTTGTCTATTGCAATTGTACATTTTAGTTTATTTACAATTTGAATTGATATCCTAAAAATTTCCAAAAGAATAGATGTTTATTGGATACTTTTATACAGTTAATTTTATACCATACTATAGAATATATTTTAAATTTGTAAACCTATGAAATAAAAATTATCTGCTACATTTTACTTGCTTACAAATAAAAAAAAACCCAATATATTAAAATACAATATCTGCACACATATATGCAAGCTATTTAAATAGCGAATTTTATGCTAACGAATGGATAGCTTTCTCTTTGTACTTTGTTTTATTTCCTATTTTTACATTGGGCATCACTGACTCCCTCATGGAGCCCCAATAGTTAGATAAGTTTAACGCAATCTGATTGGTAGATATATTTAAGACATCAGCTAATTAATTATTAATTTGTGTCAAAACAAAAGTAATTTGTCAGTCATTGGATTTCCCACCCTCCATCCCCATTCTCCACCTGCTTAATTTGTTTTGAATTACATTACATTGTTAATTCTCTTGTTGTTATATGCATATGTATATTTGGCTGGGGCCATGTGACCCCTCTTTAAGGCCAAAGATTGATATTGTTAATTATGATGTTTTTTGTATTGACAAAAAATGGACATGTATAATATGTTTATAAAATTTTTTACTTTTTTAGAATAAGTAAAAATTTTCGCAATTTATATGTTGTTTGTTTTATTCTGGCAACTGGCCAGATTTTTAGTCTGGAAGGAGGAGGGCATAAAATAATATACAGCATACAGTAAAAGGAATAAGTAAACACAGATATTTACATATACTGTATTCATTACATCAACCTATACTGTGCATTATATGTATGCCGACTGACAGTCACATAAAGACTGCTTACTAAATTGCCATCAAACGTCATTATAGACAAGTTTGACATCACAAAAAATGGATTCCTAACAAAATTATGATTTTTTTTTAGGTCAGATCAGGACAAGACCTGATTAAATTTTATTATTGCTGGATCTATCACACAAATTAATTCAACATCTCTGGAAACCTTTTTTGCGTACTCATTCCCCTTTAAGAGTTTAAATTATAAGTAGGTAGTTAATTCCTGTTTAGAAAATGTGGGAGTTTATCAGTGGCTTATATAAAACCTCCACAAAAGAGGAAGACAGACGAAGATAAAAATTCATACTGCTACAAGTATTTAAAAAGCCTAATGGGTTTTTAAAATGAATAATTATTCATTCATGTCCGAATGTTTTGATTTTTCTTTTTCATCGACTGAAAAATAAAACTGGGCCCTTAAAAATTTAGCTGGGCCCCTAGAAATTAGAAGTCAGTAGCCCAGCTGGCTACTGGGAAAAAATAGTTAATTTGCATCCCTGCATACAGTCGCTGCGTATTCAATGGTTGGTCTCACAATTGCGGTGTGGCTTGTCTCCTTGACTGTCCTCGTGCAGTCTCTCAATTTCCTTCTAACAAATCCAAGAGTTTTATTTCCTTTGGCAGCTAAATTGTCAACATGTTTGTCCCAGGATAAGTTGCTGGTTAGGGTGACTCCTAGATATTTGTTGGAGTCAACTATCTCCAGTGTGTGGTCATGAAGCTGGTAGTTGGTAGGAATAATGGTCTTGGACTTATTAGGTGCTACTCTAATGACTGTGCATTTGCTCGGTTGAATCTCATCTGCCATCTATTTTCCCAGTTTTCCAATGCGGTTAGGTCTTCCTGTAATAGTTGGCTGTCTCTAGTCCCATTTATGGCTCGGAATAAGATGGTGTCATCCGCAAAAAGTTGTGTTTCTGAAAGCATGATGATCTCTGGCATATCATTAATGTAGGCTAAGAACAGGAGTTCCTAGCACTGTGGTACTCCTGACAAGACTTGAGTTGATGTTGACTTTGCTCCTTTCAGCACTACATTTTGGTTTCGGTTTTCCAAGAATGACTAGATCCATGTAACGGTGTTGTGGTTAACTCCATAGTACGAAAGTTTGTGCAATAGTCTGGCATGTGGGACCTTGTCGAATGCTTTAGCAAAATCTAGCAAGATGATGTCGACTTGTGATCCTTTTGCTAAGCGTTTAACTATTTCCTGTACGGTGGTGATGAGTTGTGATTCACAAGATCACTTGTTTCTAAAACCATGTTGCGTGTCTTATAAAATGTTGTTGGCATCGAAATGTTTCATTATGCTACTATGTATGATATGTTCCATTATTTTGCATGCTATTGATGTCAGTGATACTGGTCTATAATTTCCTGCTATATGTCTTTCACCTTTTTTAAAGATGGGAACAACCCAAGCATATCTCCTGTCTTGGAGAACTGCTCCAATGTTGAGGGAGTGCCGGTAGATCCTAGTTAAAATAGGTGCCAGTTGATGTGATGCGGATCTAAGTATGAATGCAGGGACTTCGTCTGGGCCTGTAGCCTTATGTGGTTTCTGATTCTTTAACAGTTTGTAGACTCCGTGTTCGGTGATGTTTATGTTCGTCATTGATGGAAACGGACTTGGTCCTTTGTCTGGGAAGTTTGTATGGTTTTCAGTGGTGAAGACTGATTTAAACTGCTCGTTAAGGATATTAGCTTTGCTTTGGTTGACACTTTTTACAAATCCTGTTGGTTCTTCAGTGGTGCAACTCCTATAAATTCCTGGCCTTTACTCTTGATGTATGACCATAGTTTGTTGGTGTTATCTTTGTCGCATATTACATCAGTCATGTATTTCTTGCCTGTTTTCCTGATTTCATACTGGACTTCTGTTTGTAGTCTTTTATATCTATCATTGTCTTTTTTCTTTTTTCTTTTCCTTGCTTTAGCGTGAGCTCTGTGTTTTTGGTTGATTTTTCTTCTGATGTCAGTATTCATCCAAGGATGAGTGTGCTTTGGCTTGGTCATTTTGGTTGGTACTCTCTTGTCTATAATAGATGTTATTGCTGTTTTAAATGACTGCCACATACTTTCGATATTTTGGTGGGTTTCATTCTTAAAGGTGGATCCAAATTCTCTGCTATATCTTTTTGTATGTTATGTACCTCAGCTTTTTTCCATAGATACATTTTCCGCCTTTGTTGGTTTAGGTTTAACTGGTTTGCAGGCTAAGTCTAATAGGACTATATCGTAATCGCTATTTCCTATGGATGGTAATGGTTTACTACGTTGTTATTCTGATTGTTGCTTTCATGTTTAAAAAAGTGTTGTATTTTTAAAAATAATAAAATTCCTTTGAAAATGAATTACTGAATATAATATATCTGTCCTTTTGTCAATGTGAATAAGATTTAGAGAAGCAATTATGGACGCGAAAATATATGATGGAGTTTTTGCATATCTCAGTCAATACCAAATTGTCGTTTCCTCGGCCAAATTCACAGAAATAAGTCTGGTTAAAAGGGAATTTTTGTATAATTTTCAAATGAAATCACTGTATTTTTTAATTGTTTTTTTTTTTTTTTACAATTTTCTTGAAATTTAATTATGTTTTGTATTATTCACGTTTCTGTGGTTTTTTTAAGATATTATTTAACCAGAGAAATTACAAATTTGCGTATTATTCATTTATAAATTAGCACCCGTTTTGTTATTTTTAAACACATCGGTCTTTTTATTTATTTTTAATTATACGTTGCCTAATCTGTATGCAAAAAAAATGTTACACATTATTCAACCATTTTGTCAGTCCATCCATTATTTCTTTAAGTTTATTTGTTCGATTGTCATAGCTGTGAAAATGTGACTTTCAAGCTGCAGAGTGAGTTGGATTTTAACTTGTAAAATTAGAAATAATATCATTGTCCTCTTAATAAAATCGTTATCAGATAATTGTCAAACCAAGTGATTACTCACTTCAATCATTTATCAATTTCCTTTAAATACTGTTGCAGGTTTTTGTGTGTAAATAGACAACCGCTCGTGTGTTGAAAAAGATCATATCAATTTTAAACAATTAATTGACATTACAAGTGAACATTTGGTATTAGGACACTCCCACCAAGATGGCGATTGGTTTTACCACTTAGCACGTCAACCAATAAGTCGTCTGCTTGCAATAATTTACACAGAAAATGGCTTAATGGTAGATATATTTTTTTTTCGATAACAAGTTAGAATGAGGATATTGTTTTTATTATTGATACATGCTAAATTTGACGGACAGTTAAACAAATAAGAAACATACAATGTAGCATTTTATTTCAAATACAAATATTGTTCATGTAATCAACTTGGTTAACATCAACAAGACATTCGTGAAAGGAATTCCTTTTGTTTTATAGACTTTCTTTCAAAATACTTTATATTCTGTTTGGTATATGTGAATAAAAAAAAAAGGTTTATGTAAAGAAAATTAAATTTGCATTTAACTCACATTTGAAAATGGAAAATGAAGATAATTCACGATTGGATGGTATAGACAATGTGCAAAACGGATTATCTCAACAACATAAAATGCAACTTTCTTCAAAAGCAACGGCTTTTTCTATTGCTGCTATTATTGGTAGTGAAAATAACAGTAATGATACGAGACATGTACAAACATCTAATGAAGACCAACAATCATCCGATATATCTCCACTTGGTAAGACTTGTAATGTCGTCTTGCAGTTTGTAATTTCGGCAAATAAATAAAATATAATTTATTTATTTATATTTATTTATTTATTTATTTATTTATTTATTTATTAAGACAAACAAATTGGTTAATCGTATTTACCTCATTGTTTAAAATCCTTTTTTTTCTGGTTTGAGGAAAAAGAAAAAAACAGGCCTTATGTTTTTAATAATATATATTCTGAATCTCGTTTGCAAAATCAAATAAACGTCTTTCTTAAAAACGAAAGTCAGCAATTCAAAAAAGGATTTGGAATCAATAGTTACTATGTTGAAAGAAATCTGGTGTCATAAATGATTTAGCTTAACACACATTCTAAAAAAATGTTTTACAGAGAAATTCGTAGAGACGACAAGTGCATCACCTTCCCATCAGACCACAATCTTACCTATAAGTCCAGTGCTACCAGAGATCCCTGTACCTGTAGTCAAACGAGAAACAACGTCCGAATCAGACAATAATGAAGTTACAACTACGACATCGCCAGCCTGCAGCAAGGAACTCGCCAATGTCCAATGTAGACTTGAAACCAAAGATTTATGGGATAAATTCCACGAGCTGGGAACTGAGATGATTATTACAAAGACCGGAAGGTATGTGTTCATATTTCTTAAGACAAAAGCACAATTTGTAAGTTGAAAGGTTTTTTGACGTTTGCCTTATATGTATTTTAAGTTTATGAAACGATTTTGTCTGCTTTTTTGCACAAAACCATCAAAGTTTACATCTTCTCAGATTTTTATACAAGAATTTCCACTATTATTATTTTTCCGATTTTTGTACGATACCTTATTTATTGTATTCTTTGTAAGACAGTAACTTTTTATATTTTTTTACCTTTTTGTACAAGATCATCAAATTTCATTTTTGTTACCCTTTTGTACAAAACTATCTTCTTTTTTCTTTTTGTACAAAATATTTTGTATATGAACAGCAGACAAATTTATGTTTTGTAAACTCTTTATCGAAGACCATTGGATTTTATTTCAATACATAACCACCAATTTCCTGACGTATCATTTTTTAAGTATGTCTTCTGTTTAATGTTTGTCTAAAAGTTTACAAATAAAGCATCTGATATGTTCATATTAACTAAATATTATTACGTTGAGATATTAATAAAATAAAATAAAATAACAAATTATCTTAATACTAAGATTTCCTCAATTATGATACTGCACATATACAAATGTACCAAAAATTATTTGCTTTGTTCATCAATTCAGGTAGAATCTAGGAAATTATCAACGCTTCACACCTTAATTGTCAAAGAAAAGTTTTGTGATAAAGATTTAAATTTTACTTTTAAGCAAGTGAAATTTGTCAACAAATTCGTATTTTATGACTTCACGCCTTTTTAGTTCATTCATTTTTCGTGAGTTAGAATAAGTGAACTTAGTTACCGATGTTATATCCAAAGGTTCATTGGTGTAGGTCTTAAGATAACGCTTAAATATAACGTAAAACAATTATCCATGAATAAGCTGAACACACAGGTTATTCAATTTGCTGATTTTAAAACAGATTACAAATTGTGAAAGAAGATCGATATTTAATTGAAAATTAAATTGTAAGAAAAAAAACTATTTTCAAATAAAAATAGAAATTGCTTCAGAAATATAATATAGAAATGTGCATTAGTTTTAACAGTATAAATTTTCGAAATATTTTACTATATAATACTTCACGTATTCAAAATCATTTTATTATGTTATTATAAATTTTCCTGGATAAACATGATTTAATATGAATTATAGTTTTTGTCAAGATATAGAATTAATTTTAAAACAGCATTTGTGTATATCTGACTATTCAGTGTAAAAAAAAGTTTTCCTTAAAACAGCATTTCTGTATATCTGACTATTGTTTATATTCAGTGTACAATATTCCATAAAATTCACTGATTGTCTATAATGTGTCATTAGATTCGTTGTGTCGCTATAATTTCCACAGAATAAAAGCAAAATAACAATTTAAGTAAAAGTGAAAATATCTCAACGTTGTTTGATTAATAAGAAAAATAAGGGTGTAAATGAGACATATTTTACATATTACATGTATATTACTATACAACATTATTTTTAGTTTATCAGTGACTTGCAGCAGGTCGGTGGTTTTCTCAAGGTACTCTGGTTTCCTCCGCCAATAAAACTGACCGCCACGATATGACTGAAATATTGTTGAAAGTGGTGTTAAACACCATTACCCTACCCTACCTTACAATATTATTAAGAAACATTCACTGTATTATTTAATAGAACAGTTTATATGGATTGGGCACGACTGTTGTGTACGATACATGGACTGGACTGATTATTAGAATTTTAATGTCTTAAATTTGTGCACTAATCATGTCAAATTCTGACCATGTGGTATATATAATTTTTTTTTCATTTTATTATATTGTTATAAAAATAACACAGTTGAAAAAAAGAGACATTTTCATATATTAACACTATTTTGTAAACAACCAAAAAACAAAAAAAATATTTGTTGGTGTTATCTGTGTTTTGTTTTTTTACCCATATAGTTATACTGTTCTATTCTGTATTCAAATCGTCCCTTTTGCCAAATATATTTTCTGACTTAGGTACCCTGTGTACGTCGAACATATAAACATTGAACATTATATATATAATACATTCGATGTTGAAATTAACAAACATACAATCCACATGATATTGCCGCAAATATTTGTGTTCTTATGTAAAAAACACTTATTATTTACTAACACATTAAATTAACTTGTAATTTGTTATTATATGTTTTATGATATTATTTTTCATCAAAACTATAATTATTGCTTTTCTCTTTAGTTAATTTTATGACAATACGCTATAACTCAAGCTGCACGAATAATAGTTATGACATCACTAAGCCAAAATACAGAGTCCCGACTCCCTTAACTACTTATATTTGTTATATTTCTTTATCTAGTACTTCATTTAATTATGCTTTGTTTAATACTATCTAAACACGATTTGAGCCCCTTTTCGTACACAATATTTCCTCTCGCATGACCTGATTTTAGTTACACTCTTGTTGGGTTTTTATTATGCTTTATGATATCATTGTACTTCAATACTCTAAACCTTGATTTAACAAACGAAAATCATCCTAAATAAACAAAATATCAACAACACCATACTTCCTTTCGTATGGTCTGTCTTCAGTAACGCCATTGCTGGTTTCTTATGTTTTATAATGCCATTGTACTTTCTCGCGCTAAAGCTCGATTTAAGAAACGAAAACCACCCTAGATAAAATAAAAATATCCAAAACCCCATTTTCCCTTTGGTATGGCCTGTCTTTATTAACGCCATTGTAGGTTTGTTTAGTGTTTTACGATGCCATTGTACTCCAATACTAGTGATATAAAACTGGACTGAACAACCGAAAATCATCCAAAATGAAAATATCCACATTTGTCGCACTTTCCTTCTACTAATCATACCATTTATTGACCTCTAAGGTATAATTTTGTAATCGTCTTGATATTAATTAAAATTGTTTTGATAACAAGTCTTGTGGTTTCTAATGTATTGAAAGTCTGTTGCAAACTATCGGTTGGTTATTTGAAGAATTATTTGCCACCCACCCAATGGTTTGGTCTGTCAGCGGAACTTTGAATCGAATGACAGTTAATTTACACGTTGGCTTTGTGTGATAGACGGATTCTTTCTGATGTGTTGACCTGTTATCTCACCAGCAGACGAAGATGCTCACTTCCGGAACATCAGGAACGAGGCAAGCTATTAAAAACCGAAAAACAACAAGAGAATGGCATATAACTCGGGACAGACCGTCGTCCGAACCGATTGGGCACAGCATGGAACTCTGATTATTGGTATTCATATAATTATTTAACCGATAATTAAATGACAGAAGAAAACTAAAGAAAACATTTAAACGAAAGTGGTCATCATGGAAATAATACTAAGAGTTGTCGCTTTTACTGACTATTAAATGGACAAAGAAACATGTAATTAAACAATACAATGGCCAGTATGGTTAAATCTGTCGAAAGTTTGTATAAAACATCATTGGTATCAATAGGCCAAATAACAGACTACATCGTTGAAGGGTCTATTTAAATTGTGATGAATTGACGATATTCAATGCATCTAATCACTTTTAAAATAAACAAATTCATTATATTGGCAATTGAGTATAAAGGATGCAGGCTTTAGGGTATTAGAAATGGCGTGAATTATCACCCACACCTTACGTGTGAAGGAGGGTGTTAAATCTTTAATGGATTATTTCCCTTTGTAGGTATACTATTACATAAATCTAACCGATGGACATCGTTTTTTGCCCTATGGCAGATAGAGGTGATGGGGTGTTTGTAACGTGATAATATAGCATAAACATGGAAAATGTTCCGATGATTCATTAACTTGTAGAAACATAAAATAGTCTGTGAGGATGGTATAAATTGGTATGTACAATGTCATATTGTTATGAACAGACTAAGACGTCCAAACCTCTCCGATTAAAAATAATGGGGGAACTCAATAATGTTATCCAAAGTCTGCTTATTTGAACTGAAGAAAATGCGATATATTTTAATGTAAATTGAAAGCCACTCTTGTGCATATATACATTTGCAGTCAAAATCATACAATAACAAACTCTCAGTTTAAACAAACAGCTCATGATATTTGGTCTAATGTTAAATCTTATAAATCATTATGAACTCTCAATCTTTTTCTAATAAAAGAGAAGTGTACAAAAATAAAATTCTGCCACCCATAACAATTAGCGATAGTTTAAAATTGACATCAGTAATTTTTTTCATCCAGTTGGCTTCATCATGGTCCATCTGTGGAATGCATGTTTACATTTTCATTTCAATATCCAAGCTACAATATATAATCGGCGATAATAAATAATTTGGGATCCTAAAACTCCACCACTTTTTATTGAAGGACCTTTACCAAGCCGATGTATTTGTGTGTTACCATCCTCTATCCAGAATTGTCGTTCCTGCTACGCTACACAACATGTAGCAGGAACGACAACTCTGTATAGAGAATGATGTGTTACATGTGCTGATTTTACATCTTTCTACGATTTTCCGGTTGTATTTTAGAACTGTTCCGGCAGTGTAATATTTGTTTTTTCTTCATTTTATTATTAAACATATGTTACAATATGATAGAATGTATTTTTAAATCTTAACTTAGAAAGTCGGGTTACACATAGAGAATTACTGAAACTTCCGCTTTACTATGAACATGATATTATATGTCACAATCATATATTGAATTTCTATTTAAAACAATATCATATATTGGTTATTAATAAATGATTCCTGCAAATTTAAATTGTTTTAATCTAAGACACAGACGTTAATTATTTATGTTCTTTTTGCTTGTATGATACTGATGAATATGCAAATTTCAACTAAAGCATAATGAATTATAAATGTGACTGCTTATTTGCATGTGAATAACAAATGCAAAGTTTTCAGGGAAATAAATAATTTAAAAATTTCAAAGAATGAAATAAAAATTCAAGTATTATCAAATAAAACGAAAAACAAACAACAGTTCCAAAATATCCATATGCATTTAAATGTTTATTTTTCTGCATTTAAAATCTTTTTCTTATTATTATCATCGAAACGCAGAGTTTTAACATTCACAAATCTAGTAATTAATATTTTGCTAAATGGAACACATACGCTTAAGACTGAGTGTACAAAACTATATTTAGGAAAATCGAAATTACAACACTTAAAGATTTTAGAAGCAGTTTTATGCGTAGATCGATACTAATACAATATGCAAGCAGCAGGATAATATACGTTTGTGTTTGTCGAGAATTAGATCTGACAAGCTGAAATGTTCTCTTCTCGTTCGTTAAACGATATTTAGATAATTACTTAAGATTTGAAAAGCAAGTGTTAGATTCTGAAACAGATTTCATATTGTCTTGTAAATAGTTCGCCGTAGTTGTCAGACTGACACTTCTTAATGCGTCACGAGACGAATATTCATACGCAAAGTATTTCTGGACTATGTTTTCATCTTATCACTTTCCTCCTATCAGTGGATCAGTGGAAGAAGTTATTGTGTGGCAGAATTTGTCCTAAAAGTGTAAAAGTGATTAGGGAATCGAGTAATCCTCGGGAATCAAGATATTCCAAATTAATCTAATTCCTTCTGAAAACACACATTGATCGTTTTTCTTTATCGTCTAATTTGATCTATTATTCCATGCTACAATTACAATGTCAAGTGCGTCTTTCACAATTTAATCTTTAGCCATTTTAGTGAAGTTATTTCATGGTTTCTTTCTGTTGCATTTTGTCATCAATTAATGAATCGGTCGCTGAGAAAATAAACCAAAAGAAATTGTAAATTCTCAAGAATAAATCAGATTCAATCATTCATTCATTCATTCAAATTAAATGTATTTTTTGTTTTAGATGTAGAAAAAAAGCAAAGCAGTACAATCCCATTGAATAAATGATTTGTCTATAATGAAGAGTATATTTCTTTTTGTGTTCAGTTATTTAAAGCCAGCTGTCAGTTTTGTTGATATTGGTTGAATTGTTGACCATTACTGTTTATCTTTTTATTGAAATATTACACAATGTAAAATGTATAAATACTGAAGCAAAAAATGATATATATTTTATTCTGGAAGTTGTCACAGTGCAATGAATAAGGAACCATAAGTAACCTATTACTTATACTTAAGTTACATATATAATTGTTTTACAAATAAAATAAAATTGAAAAAACTGCAACGGTGGCCATTAACGTCTTCTATTATTGTGTAAGTGCACGTCAAGACATAAATCACAATTTTATTATCTTTTTGTAAACTATTAGATGGTCACACGCACTTAACACGGGCCACCCTCTATGACATTTCCCATCATTTCATTAAAAGGGTTGAACCCAAAACACTTTGACTTGATGATACTAGGGTTCAACTCCATAAATCATGATCATGCGCAATGGATGATTCCCACAGGCGGTCTATCAATGGTCTATGATCAAGATTGTTATTTATTTGTTTGCACTTTAACACTTTTTTTAAACTATTAAATTCTTTAACACATAATTGAAATTAAAGAAAGATTAGTCATATGTATTTGATTAATTTCGTTAATCTCTTTACCCTGTAATTTGGTTATGAGAAATAAAGATATATATGCTACTAATTGTAAATGTCCTGGTATTAATGTTTGACATGTATATTTTCTATAACACTTAGACCACATAATCGTATTTCAAATGCAACATTACAATTTAATATGTTGCAATATTTACTAATGTCAATGAAGCACGATCCCTACATTTTAATTATGTTAATTAACATCTTTGAATATCAATCCTTATTTTGTAATCCTGGTTTTACGGGTGTGATTGGATTTTACTATTTTGTACATATAAATAATTATGGTAAAATAGCAGCAAGAAAGAGTAATACAAAAGTATGCATTTGTTTTACTGTTACTTGTCTTTACAAGACAACACGGGTGAAACAAGAAACACCACAAAAAAATAACAATTAGATACTAATTAGAGGGAGCAGTTCAATGATTACAACACCAGTGAAGTACAAGATAAAAACATTTATAGGAAACCGGACAACAAGAACTGCCACAATAAACAGAAATGAGATGATGTGCCTCTAAAAAGATTTGCCTCTCTCTTTCCGTGTATATAACATCTATTTTCAATACTCAATCTTTTGACTATGAACAATAGTGCGCACAACGCGTTTCTTACCCGTCATGCGCACTAAATTAGATATCTACCGTATTTGTATGATAGTTACTCTAAGGAGTTGAGATACAGAAATCCCATAAGGCACCGAACATTTAACTTTCAGTCAGGGGGATACATTTTTTATTTGAAAACAAAAAGGTTCTTTCGCATGATTTAAAAGAAAAACATATTTGTTCTGAAATATGAAAAAGAATAAGTAATCTGACTTAGCAGTATTCAACGAGAAATTTTGGTAAGATTAAAAAATAAAATAAAGATTTGTCATGTCCACAAAAGAAATAATCCGATTTTTGTTTCTTGTGCAAATAATTTTCATGCTCTGATGGGGGAAAATAATTTATCCATTCCTAACGGTCGATCAGCTACGGATATCGAACATATATATACATTTTGAGAGATTACTTTAGGCAGTAGATACCCCTACATCGGCCTTTGTTATATAATGATATTGCTTGGCATTTCACTTTATTGTAGACTGAGAGAAGCATGTGTAACGGTATTTGATTCTCATTCTTCCGTCAACATGTGGTATATGTCGGTTTCTTTTATTGTTATAAAGCTCTTTTCTCAATTGGATTGTATAAACTAATATTTTGAAATTAGAGTAGTGTCAATGAGTAGCAAAATAAACAGAGATGAGCATGGTCGATACATTGTGAAGTGTCAGACGGTATCCATGAGTGGTATACCGCCATATGCTTAATTTTTACCGGTGACATGCACACATTGACAGATTTAGGATAATTTAGCAACGAATTATTCTACCTGATGTACTTAGTAGGCGATATCTCTACTGATAAACAGTGCTATTGTAAACTGATGCATTTTATGCAATTAAATGTATATGTACCTTGTGTTATAACACCTGGCCTAACTACTGCAGTCATTATATAAAAGCTGGCGATTACAACATTTTCAATAATTTATATAAATTTATTACTTTTTTATCAAATGTACACTAACAAATATCATTTAAATCTGAATCAATACAGAAAGCAAGGTACATTTGCTGGCTGGTATCCATGGCTCCCAATTTTGTAATATTTGTGTTTTTCTTTAATTATTTTTTGTAGTTGTGTGCTTATGTTTTTCACTATTGTTTTTTTTTTTGTGTGTGTTCACAAACACAGGACTGTTTTCTCTGTAAATTTTTTTGTATTGTTTATATTATCCGTATAGAGTCATCATTATCTAATATTAAGTCCTTACATTTTAACTTCTTATATCAAGCTACAAATGCAATTGCTTTTATTAGTTTATATATGAATGTACATTTAAGGAATATTTGAAATTGTTGAACAGGTGATACGATATAACCTGGTTTGGGTCAGTTTACGCTTAATAAACCGCGAAGCGGTTTATGAAAAGCGTAAACTGACCCAAACCAAGTTATGCAAGTATAATCTGTTCAACAATTTCAAATATTCCTTATAATTTAATTTTTTCAACAAAATTTAATGATTCCTCGATTTTAATTGCGATTATTTCATATGACTATTTGAATTTGTCGTTAGCGGATGAACACGTTGGTGACGTCACAATAGCAACCAATATACAATATAACCAATGTTGCTCCAGGCGGATCAGCCAATCGGATTGCAGTATTCACATCAAATTAAATTATTTGCCAATAAACGTATTGTGAAAAAAAGATATATTTGTAACAATAGATGGCCCTAAGCGAGCACATAATACATATAATACATATTATAACTGCAATAAGTCAATTCATGTAAGTTTTATGCATAAATTGTAATATGTAAATTTCAGTATGTAATTTGACATGTCATTGTCTCATGATTTTATTTCTAAAAGGAACAATAAGTTTACCTTGACTATTAGCTTCATACTACTGGAATGAAATGGGTGTATTGCTTTACACTCAACCCAAACTATGACAATAAAACCACCTCAAAATGTATAGAAGATTTTCGCATTTTCAGTAAATTCTCAAAATGGTTACTGGGTTGTTATTAGACAATTGACAGTCGAATAAAGAAAACAAAGAATTACAGGAAATGTACCTTAAAAGAGAAATCGTATAACATACAAAAGACAAAGAACAAAAAAATGTATACAGAAACACATGTATGCTTATCATGTATGTATATACCATTGACTATATATTAAATTACTTAATGACAACTTGCATGTTGATAATTTAAAGCAAGTTATTAAAATGGAAGCGTGGAATCTTTTATAAGTGGGAAAAGTTTAAAAAACAAACAAACAAAAAATCAAAACAAAAAACAACAACAACAACAAAACAAAAGCAAAAAAAAAAAATGTTAATCAATTTTCAATGATAATTTAGAGATAGTGATTACATTATATGTTTACTAGAAACATGCAAGTAGTGGCTACCACGTTACCAATTTACCAGTTGAAGAAATAATGGGACAGTGTGCAGCATGTGATTGTAATATCATAACATTTTAATTTATATCAAATAGTAATATTTATCGTATTGATAATAAACCAAATATTGCTTATTAGAATAAAATCCTTGTACGGTTTTTGTGGAACAATATACAGTTTTTGTGGAACAATATACTTTTCTAGTTTTAATTCATTGGAAACCACACCAAATAGAGGTAAAATTAATGAAACAGTTACAGTCTGGATAAACAAATGAAAATACAAGCGAAAGTAAAACAAAAATAAAAATAAGAATACCGGACAATATCTACTATGTATGACACAAATGTTTGCGAAGTGCCCATGTGATTAGATATAGATTTTTTTTTCATATGTAGAATTATGGTGATTAAAATGGTTGCATGGTTTAAATTTCTAATATAATGATTTAAAAAGAAAATAATTTTTAAATTTCAGAACCAAAAAAAATCGTAGCCATGAAAACGTATCACATTTAGTGCACACGACGTGTTACTTGAATAACCTTCATCAGGTACGCTTAAAATCGAAAGCCAATCGAATTTCTGTTGAATTTTGAGGTTTGATAGATCCGTGGTTCGTGTTGTTGCATGTGGTTGTTATACTGACTAGGTTTTCAACAAACAAACAAAAACGTTGCAATTAACGTGGATTGGTCTACTTTGATTCAAGTTGTTTTCAAAAACTATCATGCGTATTTGTTTCTTCCTGTTTCTGAAGTCAAATACAAAACATCATGTGTTGTATTTAATATAAAAACACAAGATGCTTGTAACAAGAGAAACATGGCGGACACATGAGTTCATCCCGGTTTCTAGTGGAGCTTGTGTTGCTCAATCTGTTTCTGCAGTAAATAAAAAAAAAACATCATGTTGTGTATTTAATATAAAAACGCAATTGATCAAAACCTGTATGGCGAAAAAACAGCTAACTCTATTATTAAAAAGGTTAATTCCCGGTTGAGGTTTATGTATAGAAAGGCAAATTGTCTATCTGCCGAAACGCGGAAAACTTTAAGTATGGCACTTATTCAATGTCATTTTGATTATTCTTGTTCCTCCTGGTACGCTGGTATAACTCGTGCTTTAAAAAACAAACTGCAAGTGGCACAAAACAAAACAGTTAGATTCATCAAAAGCATGGACACAAGAACTAGTATAAAGCAAGCTGAATTATCTAGTCTAGGATTTTTAAATATTGAAAACAGAGTAAAACAGCTTCGATTGAACCATGCTCATAAAATCTATTATGATACATGTCCTTCTTATTTGAAAAATAATTTCATCAAAATTAATGAACATCATGTCCATAATACTAGATCAAGTCAGATTAATTATGTTACACCAAAAATTAAAGGCATCGAATCAACAACATTTTACTACAATGGAATCCATGATTGGAATTCTCTACCCGATTCGATCAAATCCATCAATGATTTACAAAGATTTAAAAAAGAAGTGAAGTGCCACCTGATACATACCAGTGAAGAACGGGAAAGACGTGTCATATCATAATAATGACAATTATATATACATATATATTTTCATAGATAATGTACTTATTTTAAAATTAAGTAATCCCTCTACCCGCTCATGTTGATCTTTTAATGTCCACTTGAACTTTAAGCTGATACTTATAAAGGACCCCATTGGAAATAAGCTGAATGGCTTTCATGGGCTATCCTTGGTGAGAAAGTTCTCAGCAGCTACAATTGGTGGATTGAAGTTTCAGTTAAAGATGGCAGTTTTATGTTTTATTTTTAATTTAACGAGAAATTTTTAAACACTTGTGTATGATGTTGAAATTTTTAAACCTAAATATATTTTACCTTTTACCATTACCTTTTTATTGTACATATAATATTACATTGAACATTTAATATTATAAAACGGTATGAATTTTATAAAATGTTATAATAAGTATCACAATGGCACAACAATAATGTTATCTCTATATTTATGAATTGAATTAATTTTTCAGACGTATGTTTCCAACGTTACGAGTATCATTTACTGGCATTGATCCTGACACCCGTTACATGGTACTAATGGATATTGTTCCCGTTGACAACAAACGCTATAGATATGCTTATCATCGCTCATCATGGCTGGTTGCCGGTAAAGCCGATCCCCCTCTTCCAACAAGGCTCTACATGCATCCAGATTCTCCATACACAGGAGACCAGCTTATGAAACAAACAGTTTCATTTGAAAAACTTAAACTTACAAACAATATGTTGGACAAGAATAATCAGGTAAAGAAAATGCTTCCTATATATCAAATGACTTTGTAACCCATTTATTGCTTGTTGACGATTATTTAGGAGATAACTGTATTGTATTTGAAAATTTCACGGCATCAATTGGAGATTTGATGGTCGCGAATTGACTTTACTGGCGACGCGCTATTTCATGATATTTCAACCGTGGAATTGATACCTTGAAAATTACAGCATTGTCCAATCACAAACCAGGAATATTAAACAACTACATTAGAATGTTTGTTGAAGCATGAAACATGGTGCGTTTTGCCAAATATGTTTTGCAATAAAAGAATTAAGATATGAGTAGAATTAAATGATTCGAATTTAGAGTTAATTTCCATTATTTTGATTAAGAAGACACAATTTCTTCAGTTTAGTATATTTGTATACATTTAATAGATTTGTCTATTAGCATTATAACGTCTTTACTTTAAAAAAAAAAAAAAAAAAAACTATAAGAACAACACTAAGAATCCACTATTGGTATGTTTTCAACCTCAATCTTAAAACACATTTCTTCTGTACTTTCACAGGCGCCTCAAAAATTGAAAGAACTATTTCGCTCATTAACAAGACATTTGCTCCATATTCACACGTTTAGAAAGCATATTAAACAAGCATATATAATATTCCGCTAATTATTAGCAAATGTTTTACTTCGTTTATTTCAGATTATTCTCAATTCCATGCATAAATATCAGCCTAGAATTCACATCGTGAAGAAAAAAGATACTGGTTCAAACCAAACATCCGTGTCAAGCCTAGACGCGGAGGAATTTAAGACGTTTATATTTCCGGAATCTACATTTATAGCTGTAACAGCGTATCAAAATCAATTGGTAAATATACAACCATTAATTTTTAAAACTCATTTCATCTTCATTTGATGTTTATTTTTTAAAGTTCCAATGATGTCAGTGTTAACTTATAAACTTGATCACACATGTGTTTTTAAAGTTCCAATGATGTCAGTGTTAACTTATAAACTTGATCACACATGTGTTTTTAAAGTTCCAATGATGTCAGTGTTAACTTATAAACTTGATCACACAAGTGTTTTTAAAGTTCCAATGATGTCAGTGTTAACTTATAAACTTGATCACACATGTGTTTTTTAAAAGTTCCAATGATGTCAGTGTTAACTTATAAACTTGATCACACATGTGTTTTTTAACAGTTCCAATGATGTCAGTGTTAACTTATAAACTTGATCACACAAGTGTTTTTAAAGTTCCAATGATGTCAGTGTTAACTTATAAACTTGATCACACAAGTGTTTTTAAAGTTCCAATGATGTCAGTGTTAACTTATAAACTTGATCACACAAGTGTTTT
>MJUT01006032.1:239201-259861 GCA_002080005.1 Gigantidas platifrons
AACTTATAAACTTGATCACACAAGTGTTTTTAAAGTTTCAATGATGTCAGTGTTAACTTATAAACTTGATCACACAAATGTTTTTAAAGTTCCAATGATGTTAGTGTTAACTTATAAACTTGATCACACATGTGTTTTTTTTTAAATTCCAATGATGTCAGTGTTAACTTATAAACTTGATCACACATGTGTTTTTTTTAAAGTTCCAATGATGTCAGTGTTAACTTATAAACTTGATCACACAAGTGTTTTTAAAGTTCCAATGATGTCAGTGTTAACTTATAAACTTGATCACACATGTGTTTTTAAAGTTCCAATGATGTCAGTGTTAACTTATAAACTTGATCACACATGTGTTTTTAAAGTTCCAATGATGTCAGTGTTAACTTATAAACTTGATCACACATGTGTTTTTTAAAAGTTCCAATGATGTCAGTGTTAACTTATAAACTTGATCACACAAGTCATGTGTTTTTATGTTTTGTTTTGTGAGTTGTATGATTTATTTTATGCACATTTCAAATCGTTTCATTTTTACATGATTATGTTCCGTTTATCGTAATCACAATCTTGTCCCTTTCTTCATTCATGACTTATCACTGGATGTGTAACAAATGTAACACGACGAGTGTCAATAGTGGAGCAGGAACGGCCTATCCTTCATGACTTATCACTGGATGTGTAACAAATGTAACACGACGAGTGTCAATAGTGGAGCAGGAACGCCTATCCTTCATGACTTATCACTGGATGTGTAACAAATGTAACACGAAGAGTGTCAATAGTGGAGCAGGAACGGCCTATCCTTCCAGATCATCAGAGTTCACGAACAAGAACGGCCTATCCTTCCAGAGCATCAGAGTTCACGAACAAGAACGGACTATCCTTCCGGAACACCTGAGTTCACGAACAAGAACGGCCTATCCTTCCAGAGCATCAGAGTTCACGAACAAGAACGGCCTATCCTCCCAGAGCATCAGAGTTCACGAACAAGAACGGCCTATCCTTCCAGAGCATCAGAGTTCACGAACAAGAACGGCCTATCCTTCCAGAGCATCAGAGTTCACGAACAAGAACGGACTATCCTTCCGGAACACCTGAGTTCACGAACAAGAACGGACTATCCTTCCGGAACACCCGAGTTCACGAACAAGAACGGCCTATCCTTCCAGAGCATCAGAGTTCACGAACAAGAACGGCCTATCCTTCCAGAGTATCAGAGTTCACGAACAAGAACGGACTATCCTTCCGGAACACCTGAGTTCACGAACAAGAACGGCCTATCCTTCCAGAGCATCAGAGTTCACGAACAAGAACGGACTATCCTTCCAGAGCATCAGAGTTCACGAACAAGAACGGCCTATCCTTCCAGAGCATCAGAGTTCACGAACAAGAACGGCCTATCCTTCCAGAGCATCAGAGTTCACCTCGTTTTTAGTGGGATTCGTGGTGCCCGTGTTTTCTGTGTAGTTCACCCATTGGTTGTCTTTTTGTTCCTTTTCTTTTTGGCCAGTATATTGTCTGTCCTTTGAAGTAAGGCTTCTGATGACCTCTTTGGTATCTTTAAACTTTTCAATGCTTTTTAATACAGTGATTATACAAATTGTTTTAAAATTGTAGCTCTGTCACCTTTCATCAAATTACCTGTACTATGCCGATTGAATTTTAGAACTATTCTGACGGTGTGTGATTTTTGTTTCATTTTACAGTTTACAAAATGTTTGAAACAATTTTTTTTCACAGATAACCAAACTGAAGATAGACAGTAATCCATTTGCCAAGGGGTTCCGGGATTCTACACGATTAACGGAATTTGAAAGGTATATAATGAAATAAATATATCTCATTTATTTTAAATTCATTCCTTAATATATCTTTTTCACATACTAGTAGTTAGATATGAAATAACATCAGAAAAAACATACACATACAAACACACGTAGAAAGGTTATGCAATATTGTCATCATTATTAACCTTAAGATAAATGATTGAATGATGACGAACATCAAGATAAGCTTTGATGTTTTTGTGCTAGTGTTTGTAGGGGTTTTCAAATAAAAACGTAAATATCGAATTTGGTAGACTCGACACGTTTCTGGAATCGCCTTCATCAGGTATGCTCAAACTCAAATGAAATTATTCATTTCCGGAGCACCTGAGCTCACCTCCGGTTTCCTGTGGGCTTCGTGTTCCTCAATCTTTAATTTTCCGTGTAGTATCTTGTCAACAGTTGTTTGTCTTTTTGTCCATTGAGTAATCTGCCCTTCTTTTACTTACAGCATCTTTGGTACCTTCAAACTTTTCTTCCGCTACATACGGACGCCGTTATTAAGTAATAGGGTTATTGGCGGTTTTCGCCACTTTCAACAATTTGTGAGCTATATCATGACTATCAGATTTAACTAATACACATATAGTTTGTATAATAAAGTTTAAGGCTAATAGAAGTATATATTGGCTGTTATTGTCCATTTATGTTTTGTAGTAAACAGCAGATCGTCTATACATGTCATTACTTTGTTTTATCACCTGAGTTCACCACTGGTTTTAATGGTTCTTGTTGCTGAATCAATTTTCTTTGTAGTATTTTGTGGATCATGTTTGTCTTTATTTTTCTTTTGTATTGTCTGTCCTTCTTCAAATTACGGCTTCTGACTACCGTTTTGGTATCTTCCATTTTTGTTGTTGTATGTGATGATGCTTTCAATAATAGTTAAACGTCTATCCCTATTTCAATGTTTTTAGAAATGCACTGTCAATTTATAAATCACAATAATAAGAAAATAGTCAAAAACGGTTTTCTTATTTCAACTTTCCCTTTGAAATATTTTTTTATTAAAAATTCATAGGGGGGGAGGGTAAGATCAAATTATATATGGTATATCTCAAATTTAATCATTTGAATGCAGATAAATACAGTTCATGTATATAACTTTCCAAATTAATAAATTGTATTGGTATTTTCAGTTCTGCGTTTGGTTCAGATTGCCCATCCTACCCATTTTTGTACAGAGAGAGCATGGAGAGTTTAATACAACAACATACGTACGCCAGATCTCCATTAAGATCATACTCTGAGTCAGAGATAGAAGAACAGCTTAAACAACACAGGGAATATATGACAAAGGGTATGTACATAAATGTTAGAGAGAACTGACGGGAGAATCAAGAATGACCAACCCAGGGACACACAGCATTTAGGCACAATACACAGGACTACGACAAAACCAATAACACAACACAGAAACTGGCCAGATGAACACCAGGTGACCATTTCACTAAAGGTCGCAAGTTTTAAACGTAGACGTAAGTGTACTAAGAGTTACGACCGTTTCACTAATAATTAGGATTTACGACTTACAATAAAAAGTGATCGCAAAGTTAAGAGTGGTGGTAGATACACGTAAGTCGTAAATCCTAATTATAAGTGAAACGTTTCGTAACTCTTAGTACACTTACGTCTACGTTTACGACCTTTAATGAAACGGTCGCCAGGTGCTCGTGAAGGGTAGAGAGTCCCTGTTTCTTATAAGAAACCAGTGGTGTAACCCATAGTCAAGTCCTGTAAAAGTCTTGCTGGTGATAAAGGAAAGAAAAAACACTTTCAAACTTCAATAACTAACTTAAAAGTACAAGTAATAAATACTTCTACACGATGACATTATAACTGTATCATGAGAGAAATTCGCGGATAAACTAGTAATTTAACAATGATTTTTGTGAAGATAAGATCTTTGGGATTTGTTTTGTAATGACTGATAGCATGTTTTTATTTCTGTCAAATAGATTCTTAGTTTTAAATATAATCGAGTGTAGTTTATTTGTATTTTACATATTACATATATTAATTAGGCTTTTCCTGTAATGTATGCCCAATTTGAAGCAATAATGTCTAACATTTTAATATTTTAAGGATCTAATAATATGTCATTAAATGCTGTCTCTATGTATATTTATAATTAAATCCATGATACTAATATGTTTCAGAAGATGGCACTGGTATTCCTCATCCTCCATGGCCAATATGGCGCCCAATGCCTTCATCCATGATGGGATCATCTTCTTATCTACCAACAGACAGGTCATTGTACACATTGTACGGAGGACTGTTTGGAATGGCTGCTAATTCGAACTTGGTTTTTCCGACTGTTGCTTTACATCCGTTATTGGGTGGTAATAATTTACGACTCAGGGACTCTGTGCCTACGAGTACTTCATACCCGTCAATAGACAATAGTGGACTACATTATCCGTCAGCTATGTACCGATATCACCCTTATTTGACACCAGAGAAAATAGCACAAAAAGCAGCCGAAACAGCAGCAGAAGGGTGTCGACAATAAAAAATTGTGATCATTTTCAAAACGGCCATGTCTTTCATAGGTATGATTTGCCATAGGTTAAAGTTCATCTAGTCACATGACTTCTCACTTTAAGATCAATATATTTGCTGTGTGTTTCGTCCTCCCGGTGAAATTAAGACAGGGATTGACATAATTATTTAAGTATGGATTATAATACTTATCTAATTATTTGTACGAGAACACAATCATATATGCAGAAAAATGTCTAATAAAAGATGTGTATGAGTTAAGACACCAACCATATTCTTAGCTGGGAGAAGGGGTCGCTGTAAAAAAATGTCTCCTCTCTGGAAAAAATTCTAACGCGACAATTACCAACCTAATTTTCTTATATATCTTTTGTAAGTTTCGATTCCTGTACGGGAAAATTGCTGCTTGAACTGAGACGAATTAAACCCCAACCATCCTCCGATAAGAAAATGGTTGATCTCATTTAATAAAAAAAAATATGTAAAAATAAAATACATGTAACATGTTTTTTGCTATTTATACATACACTGTATTCTTACTAAAATAATGTATTGTGATGTTTTATGTAATATTATGTGTTGAACGTTTCTATTCCCGGTAGAGTAAGGTGCGGCAACCAATCAAAAGAAGACATTTGTTTGTTTGTATGTTATTAAATTGCATTGGATGTTGATATATATATATATAATAAGATGTATTTAAATGTGTTTAACACAATAAATTATTATGAGCGTTTGTATTTTAACAAACTGGAAATGTATGTTGTATTCAAATTGTTTTGTTTGACATGATAAATAAAGATTTTTAACAAAGAATTTCATCTCAAAATTGTATCTAAAAATAATATAAAACAAGGTAAGTAAGACGACCCTAAGTCAAAAGAAGTATATAATTTCCTTTCTTTTTTAATTTCATTGTAATTAAACCTTTGTTTGTTTGTTTTTCATGTTATTGGAAGAGCGCGCATGTAACATGACAATGTGTTTAGGGTTACTTGAAGAACACATACGTTCCTTGATACTGTTTTTCTTGTTACGGGAAGTGTACACATGTTTGTTGATAATGTTTTTGTAATTAGGATAGCTTCATGTCATTATACTCTTCATGACTTACCATGGGATTTCTCACAAGAGCAACACGACGGGTACCACATGTGGAACAAGAATTGCTCTCCCTTCCGGAGTACTTGAGTTTTAATTGGAGTTCGATCTTTAGATTTCTGTGTAGTATTTTGTCGATCATTGCTTGTCTTGTTGTCCCTTTTATTTAGGCCATTGTATTGTCTGTTCTTCTTTGAATTACGATTTTTGATTACCCCTATAGTATCCTCACATTTTCTTGAAATTTTTTTTTTTAAAAGCTTGTCTTTTTATGTTCAATGATGTCATAGTTGTATATACATCATACGTGTGACGTAATTAATTACAGGTTACATTTCTTTTCCGAAATGTCTCTTAAATAACATGTTGAAATTTGCGTGTAGCAAGACAAAGATAGAAGAATTTGAAGATACCAAAGGGGTAATCAGAATCCGTAATTCGAAGAAGGACAGACAACACAATGACCAAAAGATACCAAAGAGGTAATCAGAATCCGTAATTCGAAGAAGGACAGACAACACAATGGACAAAAGAAAAAGGACAAAAGGATAAACAACCATCTACAAAGCATTACACAGAAAGATCTGCATAATGGTGTAATACATTTAAAATCTATGTATTAATATCATATGCAAAATATGTACTAACTGCCACTGCATTGTAATACTTATTAAAATTTACATGAAGAAGGAATATCGTACAAATGAAGAAACATGCTTTTACCTATCGGAAATGAAAACAAAATGTCATTCTGCTGCTCAATTTGCAGTAAATGATGATAAATTCATGCAAATATGGTTGCCACCACTATGTATATATTCTCCTGAATACTAGAATATTTATAACGTGGTTAATGTTATGTCTTCTCCTCGTGTTGCTTACTGTCAGATCATGCTTAGTATGTACGTCATAAACAGATAGTGTTACCAGCATACAAAAATGTGACAATGTTAAACACAGTTGAATCATTTGGTTGTATTTCTATTTCTGACAACATGATTAGCTTTAATAATGATGTTACAGCACTTGTTAGTAATTGTGGTATACGACAATCATAGGGTACACAATTGTCAGTTGTTTTGGTATACGGCAATCATAGGGTACACAATTGTCAGTTGTTTTGGTATACGACAATCATAGGGTACACAATTGTCAGTTGTTTTGGTATACGACAATCATAGGGTACACAATTGTCAGTTGTTTTGGTATACGGCAGTGCTAAGGTACATGGCAAGATGTAGCTTTTTTGGACAGAAGAAAAGAGTACGACATCATAGAGACTGTTTCACGTCCATTTTAGGGTATGAGTTATGTCCTACTGTGACTGAAATGTATAACAGCAATAAGGGTGCTGTTCCTTTGCTGTTATTTGTATCTAAGTGTAAAATGTTCAATTTCATCCATATACATTCTTACAAATGATAAACAAAATCAGTAGATGATTAGCAGAGATCTTTTGGGTGTCAGGAATAGGTGGGCTGGGACGTAATAAGGGGTACAAATGTATAAATGAAGGTAAGAAGAAATAGGTAAAGGATGGTAAGAAGGGATATCAAGAGATGGTCTGAAGAGGTAGTAAAACATAGCAAGAAGAGAGCACGGGATTTAAAGAAGAAATAGCTAGGATGTTATAGAGATGAAAATGAGAGAAAATAAGGATGGAAATATTAAATAAATAAGAATGGAAAGAAGATATAACTAGCCTAGATGTTGAAAGACGAGATAGCTTGGGATGGTAATAAGAGATAGCATTGGGAGGTAAAAGGAGATAGTGGTGGTAAGACTAAAATAGCAAGGAACGAAGCGATAAATAGACATGAAAAAAACGTAGCAAGGGATGGTAAGAAGCAATAACTTCGAATTCAGTTAAGATGAGAGATGATTGTTCGTTTTGTTGATAGGGGTGGAAATGATGACCATCACTTTTTAAACTTTATTTTCATAATTATACAAGTGTTGCCTGAGGGCAAGTGTGGACACAGAAATGTGCTATCCAAAAGGCAAGTGTGGATGTCAATATTTCATATTATTAACTTTTAAAAAAAAATCATGGACACAAGGGTCCTGGATTTTTTTTAATAAAAAGCTAATCCTGGATTATTATTTTTGCTTAAAGTCCGGGCCTGTGTTTTTGTTTCAAATTTTCATTATAGCCCCCCTCCCCCTCCCAAGGGATATAAAATTGTATCATTAATAATAAATCAATAAAAAATAAATTCAGATTTTCTATTTAAAATAAATCTCACTTACAAAACCACTGATATTTGTAAATTTTTAACACTGATTGAAGCTTTAGTCGCAGCAAATTTTTATTTTTCTCTTTAAACTGTCGAAACATAACATTTATTTAACTGTAAAATTCACAAATAAAATTCACCTCCCCCCCCCCTTTTTTCCTTTTTTTCTTGTTTAAATCAATGATCAACAATATTCCAGAATCAAACAAATGAATAAACAATACATCGCTAAATGTGGGTGTTTCCCCACTTCAACTCGTAAATTTACATAGAAATCGGAGATATTTCGTCATAAAACTTCACACATAGTTTTGTCTATCATATTTCTTGAAGATAAACATAAAACTTTATTGCATTTATCAATATTTTATGAGTATCAACAGTTTTTCAGCACCGTATCTGTTTCTCGATACACCCGCCCGATTAGTATGAGACAAGTCACGTGACCCATGACCCACTTTAGCATGTTCCACCAGTTTATTCTAAATATGTTATCTAAATAAGATATGCAGAGGAAAACTCGATACCTCTGACACAACATATACATGATCGCTAAATCCTCTTGATTCATATAGACACTTCAATAAAGAGTGGCGTAATTAAACTAGTGCTACGCAGCCAAGCATCAGTTGTTAGTGAAATGGTGCGGTCATACAATTATTTTTCACATGTGAGTACAATACCGACATTTCCTCACATGTAACTTGGTGAACAGTGCCATGTAACGAACGTTGGGTATTAATCTTGAACTAAATACATAATATATTGATTCTTAGTGATGCAAAAATGGTCTTAGGCATAGCACTAGTTCTACAAAACAGAGTCAATGACCGTAAACACCATCATTTAAATATCAGCTAGTACATTGGGTCATCAGAAGACTATTTAGAGAAACATAGGTCAACTAAGCTTAAATCTAATTGTCTATACCATCTCTCTTTATCTATTCAGCGATAAGAAGACCATCTCTCTTTATCTATTCAGTGATAAGAAGACAACGAAGAAGTAATAAGATGACAGTAATTGATTGGTCAAATGATAACAAGAAAGTGATAAGAATAAAAACGTAGATATCAAATTTAGTGCGCATGACGAGTTTCTGGAATAACTGTAACTCGAATAATATTGCGCCCTCTATCGGCACTATCGCTGGACGAGGTTAATGTAGCGACCAGCGTGAGCGTAATATAACGACTGGGTTATTCGGGTTAGAATAACCGATGAAGATTATTCCAGAAACTCGTCACGCGCACTAAATAAATAATCTAAAGATTAAAAATATGTTGAAGAATCATTTACAAAGTTTGGACATTTAAAACACATAGAGTGTATACTGTTGATGAGACACAATCGCATACTACTTTAGTAGATAATTAAATCATGAACTAATTGTACCGTTATTATTGTGTAAAACATCGTACTTCAGCTAGTAGTAATATACAAACAGCTGTTAGTTGTTTCGTCAACAAAAAATCGAGTTGTCTACCATGAATTTGGAAAATAATAACGTTCCGCTATTTTTCATAAATAAACAGCCATAAAACACTTTAGCTTAAAAGATTTGAATTTGTGGTAAACGCTATTTTCAAATAATGTGGCTGGTGCTGTAGAATCAAGTTTATTATGTCTGTTTATTTTGTTCTAATTTTTATTTAAATAAATTTCCAAAACTGTGTGTTCCATTTCGTATTCCCGCAGAACATTTACTAAATGAAATAAGATTATTATTTCTTGGAACATTGATCAAAAAGAATTTACAGGTATACCTATTTACAATCAAATGAACTTACAAATGTATTGAAAACTCTTACCCATCCTTCCCATGTGCCTTTAATTACTCTTTTCATATCCCCTTATAAATTATTTCCAGTTCTACTTGTACCAAAAATACATATGGAAATATTAGAAATAAATGATTAGCTCATTAGAAATAAATGATTAGCTCATTAGAAAATCGAGATATACGTAGATATCTAATTTAGTGTCCACGGCGTGTTTCTGGAATAACCTTCTTCAGATACGCTCAAATATGAAAGCAAAATACTTTTTTTTAATCTTTGGGTCATGAAAGCCAAAGACCCTAAGCAGAATTGGCTAATGTTACCTATGACAGTGGGAAGCGAAGCTTAGTTTTATTAATATGTACATTATTTAGGAAATATGAATTTCAATAATAAATATTTCACATAAACTAACTTCCATTTTTGTAAGATATCTGAAATAAATTATATATACTTCAAATACAGACAAAGTTTGATATTTATGTGATAATGAAGATATTCGGAATCGACCATTTCATTCATTAGTATTATTTTTACATAGTTATCTAGTATTTATGATACAATATATTTCTGCACATATCAATATATGGCAATGGTGTACAAGAAATGTCCATCTATTGCTTTCAAGATACTCAGTAAATTAATGATTGTTTTTAGTTTTACATGCATGTTTTTTGATCTGACAGTACTTCCGCATGTACCACTGAAAAATTGTATAGTGGAAACATGTGATACCCTTTTCATTGGTGTTATTCATCCGGGTTATTTACGTGTGATGGCGTGATTCATCCGGGTATTTCAGATAAGATGACAATCGGTTCTCAGATTGACGTATCAATTTGTTAACGTTTGCCGTCTATACGCATACTAATAGGTTCACATTAGAACTTAGTCTCGGAGGTGAAATTTTCTGTCAGTTATGATATCATATACATCTTGATCTATGCAATAATTCTCACAATTCGTATATAGGAATCAATTTTATTTGTCTCTTGGTGTCAGACATGATGACCACTTATGACAGAAAACAGACAGATTCATGTGAATTATTTGCCAAAAGACCCTTAGTAACAAATAAGGTTATTTGTTATTATGATATATATTAAATCCTTTGTGAGAATTCTTTATCAAACTTTTAAGGGCAATGTTTCTTTACAGATCGTAATTTGAATTGACAACTACTTGCTAAATGATTCTATCGGGCATTCTTCTTTGCATGTAGCACCTTGATATTACAAAAATAATGAGCTTTTCATTCAGCCAAACAAGATTTCTGTCTTTTTTTATATTTTCTACACAGAGTTACTATAAATTTTGATTTTTAATATACTGAATTTAGAAACAAAGCAAAAAAAAACATGTCAACAATACCCTGATTTTTGTTAAACATTTTTCATATTATTAACTTAATATATTCTCACCCAACATAGAGTTCAAATAAAATTACAACTAAATATATGTAGTCACTTGTGGTTAAAAAAACCAATGCCATTGGTCTAAACCAATAGATTGTTTGTAGCGTCTTATCCTTTCAACCATGCGGAAAAAGCCCCTATGTCAGGGCGAGATGTGCTCAGGGTAAATCTAAAGCGAGAATGAAAACTAAATATTTCATCAACAGTTCAACACTTGGTGTTCTTCAGTTATACATCGGTATCCTTATTCAACACATCTTGTGGATATGGTGGAATTGTAGACATAATGAATCTGAACATGTGACAGGAAAATTATCACGCTCATCTTTAAAATAAAGAAGTTTTCAATGTTTTAGTTATCCAAACTGTCTGCATAACAAACAAACTAATGACCCGTGAAAAGCATGCACGCATCATTTGGTATATTAAATGCGTCAGCGTTATTGTGACATTCGTTAGTTACTCCAGGGGTCGTGTGAATAATAGTTGAATTCTGAAAAATTCCAAAAATTTATTAGAGTACATATTATCTCCTCTTGTAATAGCATTAAAACATTTCAATTTTCTATCCTCTACACAATTATTACCCCACTCTAAATTAAAAGACCAATTCAAAGAATTAGCTCAACTTTGTTTCATAAAAAAAAGAATGGCCAACGTAGATACAAACACCTTATTGTAAGAAGGGACAGATCTTATTTTGTTAAAAGCACACACGCTCACATTTAGTCAAAAAAGTTCTCTGAAACTGACATCATCGAAATGGTTTTCTTGTTCCCGCAAATTTCAAATTATTTGGTTTTCAACGCCATTGACTCTGAGCGTACCTGATAAAGGTTATTCCAGAAATGCCCAGTGCGCACTAAATTAGATATCTACGTGTGTATTATGTAGAGGCAGTTTGGTATCAACGTAGATAGTCCTCTAACCATGTTTGTGCCCACGTAGATTGTGGCTTCAAACATCTTTCGTGTTGTCCTATACTTGTTGGACAACCATTGAAAGAGCTATACCTTAATTGTAAAACATCAGGTCTATTCTCGATTGTATTCCTGTTAATGCTTTTCTGTAATTTAAATAATTTATTCGATAGGAAGGCTCATTCAAAATTTAAAAAAAAATCATTATAAATTCACTGGGAAAATTTATTTTTTTATTTTTAATGACAATGTATACAATGCTCTCTATATATACAAAAAGACTTTGGTTCCATCCGTTAGTGATTCTTTGTATGTCTTTAAACTTCGATATTTTACACTGTTTCTGAAATATTTGTGTTATGCTTCTTGGGTCATTTAAAATTTTCGTTTTTTCCCCGTTTTCTTTTTAAAGATAAATGAGTGATTCGGAGTAATGTTGTCTATTTTAGCAAATTGCATTGCCAATAAAAGAATGAAACAAATCGAGAAATCTCTATAAGTCCACATTAAACTTCCACAAGAAAGAGATCCAATGGACAATTCTCTCGTCTCTATTATTTTAAATGACATTCATTTGCAAATATATTATGGCCAGTCAACAGTGTACATGTAGATTCTGATTAAGCAGGTGGCAATAGAGACATGCATATCCAGCCACTGTACCACATGTAATAATGAGCACAGTGACAAACAGGGGGCATGTATCGTTCCCTTTATATGCCTGTTTGCTTGCGTGCTTGCTTGCTTTCTTGTTTGTTTGTTCTGTTAATGTTCTCTTTTATCAAATGTAGTAACAAGGCCCGGGTGGCTCAATGAGTTAGGTTGTTGGATCTAATAACTCATACACAAGCCTATCACCAATACGGCGTAGGTTCGCGCCCGGCTTTGTAAATTACAAAAAAGGGTGCACTCGACTCGGGCTCGCAGCCGCAAGTGATAAAGTTTACCAGTTGCTTGTCCGTGGTCGGTGGTTCTCTCTGGCTTCCTCCACCACTAAAACTGGTCGCCATGATATAGCTGAAATATTGTTGAAAGTGGCGTTAAAACACCAAAAATCAATCAAAATCAACAACTGAACATTGAATCATATCATCTAGTCAGAACAACTTCTCGTACACATGTTCACATGAAGACATTTATAAGACATGTTTTATTTTCTTGTTGTAGTGATGAATCACATTTTGTCTAAATGCATAACAGGTGGTTTAGATGTTCATAATTTACAATATGTGCAAATGGTCGTCGTGTATCAATTTAAAACATTTTTAATTAGACAATTTACACGATTAAAACATGCAGCCAAGATTCGTCATCCCTCGTAATGGTAGTAATATGATTTCAGGCTATTATACGGGTGACTGGTTTAAAGAGAAATTCTTAAGCTGTGGTTTATAAGAGAATTATCAGATTTCCTGATTTTAAAATGATAAGGTAAGCTTAATTTTAATAAAAGATATCATCTAAAGAAAGATTTGATATCAAAAGATTGAAACATCGCTTGCATGATAACACGCTGAATCAAGCTCGGGTGTGCATCTGTGAGCGATCCGGATCACAGGATATTGAAAACTGATTCCGTGTCATCCTGGCAACGCTTTAGTTCAACAAAGAATACATGAACATAACAGAAAAACAGGTAGATGTTTAAATAAATTTAATCCCCTAGTTCTCTTGCCAAGTTACCCTGTTAAGCTATGTGGGGTCAATTAAATTTGTCATTCTCTGGCAACGAGGCGATATTTTAGATGCTCATACTTAGAACATTTCGTGCCGCTTCAAATTATCTTCAACAAAAGGACTAAATATTAATTTCATGCGAATAGATAAATGTTGCGATCCCAGGTATATATTTCTAACAAAATTTTGACTATGTGTGACTTGTTTTGTCGTATATAGAAATATCGCCTTTAAGATAAAAGCATATCAGAAAACATACCGTCATAGCGCAAAAGTTTAAATTTCACAAAAAAATGCAATTAAAACAGTTATAAAATTTTAAAACAAAAGAGGCATAATTTGGCAATAGGATGTAAGTATCGAATTTTATATAAACATCCCCCCTGTGAAGTTAAAATTAATCAGATAAATAAGAATTATAAGATTAAGTCTTTGAATATAATTTTTTCCCAGTATCATATTTTTTTTAATCTAATTTTCAAGTAGACACAAATTTTGTAGGCTTGTGTCGAGGTTACTGTTAAAATACAGGTAGAATTTGCTTAAATCGTGGTACAGATTTACAATAGATTGTTTAAAAGATATCCACGTTGAAGGCTTTTAAATTTGTAGCAGCATCACACATCTTTTTTTTTTCTTCAATTAAAATGTAAAGAAAAAACTAAAGTAAACTAAAAACACGGCAACTCTTTATTGAAGTGCCTATACCAAGCCAGAAAGTGAGCGGTAAATTATATGAGGATTAGGAGTATCGATTTTTACTCTGTTTCTGCTATTTTTCTAATAGATTTTGGAAATGTTCCGATAGTGTGGTATTTTTTTTTATCCTGCACTGGTTCTATTTGAGAAATCAAATTACATTGGCTGGATGTTTTTTTTTTCTATGCGGTTACTGATCAAGATATTGTTTTTCTGGTACCTGATTCATGCTGAGCAACGGTAAGAAACGATAATAATATACCCGCGGACTTCCCAGGGGACACCATCAAAAACGATTACAATGGCGCTTTTTTCTGTTCATTTTAGATTTTACGGCAGTTGTTTTGGGAATTTTTGAAATTGTTTACAAGATAAATTGTATATTGTCTGAAGATATAAGGACTCGCTTTCTCCCCGTTTCTTAAGCTCGTACAAATAAATTTTATATTTGCCGACAATTTACGTACATTATCTATTTCATTATATTGATGTATAATTACTTTCAATAATTAAATTTAATAATAATAAAGAAATAAGAACAATGACACAAAATATTTTTCTCTGTGATTATCATGGATTCTGAAAGCCCTTTGCCAATATGAATCATTTTCGTTTATCAACTAAATAAAAGCAAAAATATATATATATATATTTCAATATTCGTGTGAGTTAATTTTGATTTTGTTACAGTCTCATTAATTATGGTTACAATATAGAAAATTAATATTGCCGTCAGCATAATGTTAAGTGTAAGACAGTTATCTTCTGAAGTTAGATTGCTAATAATCAGCCAAGCAGACCAGAACATTTGCACGTCCACCCAAATTCCTTCCAGCTTTTATCATAAATATTTCATTCGATTATAATCAAATTAAGAAAGTGTTCTCGTCACGATTAGTTTATCATATAGCTAACACTAAACATCTTGTTTTACTATAGATTCTGTGTGGTAATGCTGAGATACACTTCAAACATATTGTAGAAAAACAATGGCGCCAAAGTATTATCTTATTTTCTTTTTCGTTTTAGCTTTAGACCAGGCTATAGCCAATATCTTACTAGTCTAAGAAGAGCTTGAAGATACAAAAGCGGTAATCAGAATGAATCCGTAAATTGAAGAAGGACAGACAACATAATGGCCAAAAGAATAAGGACAAAATGAAAAACAACGATCTACACAACATTACACAGAAAACTAAAGATCGTGCAACATGAGCCCCACTAAAACAAATACTTCATTTATTCCCTATAAGCTGCCATTAGTCAAAGATTGTCCGTTCATTTTATATGGACATTCTGGTTTAATATAACTAAAATAGGTTGGGTGGAATCAACAGTAATGGCTAATAACAAAACCAATCTCACTTACCGTAAGTCCTCCTGTTATAGGATTATAGTTCAACCATTAATGGTAGATATTACAAGTGTCCTCCTGTTAATAGGATTATAGTTCAACCATTAAAGGTAGATATTACAAGTGTCCTCCTGTTAATAGGATTATACTTCAACTATTAAAGGTAGATATTACAAGTGTCCTCCTGTTATAGGATTATAGTTCAACTATTAAAGGTAGATATTACAAGTGTCCTCCTGTTAATAGGATTATAGTTCAACCATTAAAGGTATCCTGTTAATAGGATTATAGTTCAACCATTAAAGGTAGATATTACAAGTGTCCTCCTGTTATAGAATTATAGTTCAACTATTAAAGGTAGATATTACAAGTGTCCTCCTGTTATAGGATTATAGTTCAACCATTAAAGGTAGATATTACAAGTGTCCTCCTGTTAATAGGATTATAGTTCAACCATTAAAGGTAGATATTACAAGTGTCCTCCTATTATAGGATTATAGTTCAACCATTAAAGGTAGATATTACAAGTGTCCTCCTGTTAATAGGATTATAGTTCAACCATTAAAGGTAGATATTACAAGTGTCCTCCTGTTATAGGATTATAGTTCAACCATTAAAGGTAGATATTACAAGTGTCCTCCTTTTATAGGATTATAGTTCAACCATTAAAGGTAGATATTACAAGTGTCCCCCTGTTAATAGGATTATAGTTCAATCATTAAAGGTAGATATTACAAGTGTCCTCCTGTTAATAGGGTTATAGTTCAACCATTAAAGGTAGATATTACAAGTGTCCTCCTGTTAATAGGATTATAGTTCAACTATTAAAGGTATATATTACAAGTGTCCTCCTGTTAATAGGGTTATAGTTCAACCATTAAAGGTAGATATTACAAGTGTCCTCCTGTTAATAGGATTATAGTTCAACCATTAAAGGTAGATATTACAAGTGTCCTCCTGTTATAGGATTATAGTTCAACCATTAAAGGTAGATATTACAAGTGTCCTCCTGTTATAGGATTATAGTTCAACCATTAAAGGTAGATATTACAAGTGTCCTCCTGTTAATAGGATTATACTTCAACCATTAAAGGTAGATATTATAAGTGTCCTCCTGTTAATAGGATTATACTTCAACCATTAAAGGTAGATATTACAAGTGTCCTCCTGTTAATTATAGTTCAACCATTAAAGGTAGATATTACAAGGTTGCTCATTGTTTCTCATGGACATCTTTGTCGTTTTCATACAAACTTGGGCGTGTCCACGTATATTACATAAGTGTACTGCTTTCTGGTTTAATATGTGGTCACTATGGAATATGAAGATATGTGTAAATATCAACGTTATTACAGTCTATATGTAATTGATTGGATGACTTTGAATGTCTTACAGGGGGAGGGGGGGTCGTGCTAATTGTCCCAATTTCCATTTGCATATGTTCTAATGTCGAAATAATTAATAATTTCCCGGTCCGTTCCCATTACATGACTGATCACCGAGTTTGTAACTAGATTAACACGACGGGTGTCACTAGTGGAGCAGAAAATGCTTATTCTTCCAGAGCTCACCCCCGAATTTTAGTGGGATTCGTGTTGCTCGATTATCAATTTTCTGTGTAGTGTTTTGTAGATCATTTGTTGTCTTCTTTTACTATTTTTTTTGCCATTGTGTTGACTGTCCTTCTTTGATTTACGGATTCTGATTACCCATTTGGTATCTTGTGGCCATTGTGTTGTCTGTCCTTCTTTGATTTACGGATTCTGATTACCCATTTGGTATCTTGTGGCCATTGTGTTGTCTGTCCTTCTTCAATTTACGGATTCTGATTACCCATTTGGTATCTTCAAACTCTTCTAATGTGTTTGCTTGACCATTCTAGTTGTCATAAGCACTGAAATGTGTTCTTTGTCGATGGATTCAGATCTGTTTCTTTAGCATCTTCAAAGACTATTTTCTTTCTGCCAGGCAACAAATATTGTCGGTTCGAGGATGCGTCGGGTGTGTATATGTAATACAATATCAGTGGGAATATGTAAAAAGAAATTGTTAAAGAAACACCAACGTGCTTTGATGTACTTTTCTGAAGTTAACAATGTTAGTTTGCAAAATGGAGCAGTAATGGTGTATAAAGGCATGATGCTAAAAAGAAGAATTTTTCAATTAGAAGCGTGTGAGGTCACGTTCTCATAGGTTGTTGTTTTTGATGTTACGACCAGACACCTACACAGGTAATCACTTTGTTTACAATCAAAGGTTGCAAAACAGGTGATGTTTTCTGGTGGTCTTTACCTGCCAAGACTTACTATGGGAATATTTTGTTCATAAGTAAATCAAAAGCATGAATAATAACACATTGCTACACTATTATCGGAAAAATAAAGAACTTGGTATTTTTTAGAATACTAATTTAACGATTATTAAAAATGATTTGCTAGTTATATGAAGATTACAGATCTAATGCGAAAAGGTCAAATAAATTGTCTATAGCTAAGACAGGGGGTGTTACTGGCATTACCTTTAGGTGTAGTATTTTTTTTAATTTTCATTTTCATTGCCTTTTTCTACGATGGATTTTGAAATTGTTTTTCTTTTATGAGAATACAAATCCTATAACATAACTGCATCACAAAAAGATGCTTAAATATATATATATATATATATTACGTTCAAACAACAATGATATCCAAACACTTTTGGAAATTGAAATACATTGTATAAATTATATCTCAGTCAAACTATTATTCAAATTATTTGGCATACAAATTGATCAGTTACCTAAAATCAATCTTGGTTTTTTTCACTCCAGGAAAAGGGATGAATGAAGGTTTATTTAAAGTTACTATGGATGCAATTAACACCAGATTGACAAACAAAATCAAAAACATGTTAAAGTGCTTTACCTAGACATTCATATCAATAAAATGGAAAACAAAAAATACCCAAAGTCCAATCGTACAATCGTAGATGCCTGGGCAAATTTCATACCACTAACAGACATGACTACTCACCTTCCAGACATTTCAATTTACAGTGGCAGAGTTAAGCTACTTTTATGGTTCCCAATTTCCCCTCTTAATGAAATGAGCGGTCATACAGTTGTATCAAGATACTGTTTGTAATCTTCTATGAATGTAACAAAATGAAATATAAAAATTACATCACTGTCGGAACAGTTAGGATACTTGTCTTGAAATGTACTGGTAAAAACTTATGCATTATTTTGCTTTTTAAATGCTGAATCTGAGAAATGATAGTACAAGACTACAAGAATAAACAATAAAAAATATATAATACATTCTGTATATGTAAATGATAATCACTCAAAAACATGATTATTACAAAACATGTCCACCACTATAACAAAATAGGAAACATAGATTTGAGCTAAGCAGAAGAAACGGAGTATCAATATCATTATTCCCTCGTTCGTGACTTATCTCCGGAGTTTTTGGCGTGAGACAGGCACGACGAGTGATGATGGTGGAGTGGACACTGTATCTCCTTTCAGAATACCTGTGTTTTCTTCGGGGTTTTTTTTTTTTTTTTTTTTTCTATGGGGTTCGTATTTGTCAATCTGTAGTTTTCTGTATGGTATTTTGTAAACTATTGTTTGTATATTCGTCCTTTTTGCTGTTGTCTATCCTTCGATTTACTCCTATATAAACACGCAAAATATAACCATATTGACAAGTTTAATTTTCATTTAACTTTCATTTTTGAAGGACATATTGTTTTTATATTCTTTGCATCAAACACAGACAATATTTGATTACCAAATGCGATTATATCATATACAACGTCTCGTCATCATATATTCTACCTGTTAGAAGACAAATTTGTATAGAAACATGTTATATTTCATCAACACAATTAGCACCTGCTGCATGCTCACTCAAACTAGGTTTGTTTGACTGTTAAAGTATCAAATAAAAAGTAAATGCTGTGAAACAGGCAAGAAGGATACCATATCCACGACAATAGGAAGACTTGTGTCGCCAGTCTCTATTGAGTTATTATTACTCTATTACGCCCATTGCGTGCGTGGTCAGGGTAAAAAATATTCCATTTCTACATTTTTCAACATGTATGAAAACCCAAACGCTGCAGATATTGTTGAGTGAAAACGATACTCGGTTAGCTATGATATTAATTAAATGCACGCTATATGGATATAGGAATGCAAAACTCTTGATATTCAATACTGTGGTGATTGTGGATGATTTCATCGACCATATTTGCAGACATTTTCACTCTGTTCACGTATATAAATGAACGTTAGTGAAGCCCGAAGGGTACAATTAGGAACAGTCATTCCAGAGAATGAACTAGAAGACAAAACAAAAATAGAATAGAACAAAATATGTGCTAAGACTTAGAATACAGACTATAATGATGGCACACCGTGTAACACACTTACACCTAGAATACAGACAATAATGATGGCACCCCTTGTAACACACATAGACCTAGAATACAGACAATAATGATGGCACCCCGTGTAACACACATAGACCTAGAATACAGACAATAATGATGGCACCCCGTGTAACACACTTAGACCTAGAATACAGACAATAATGATGGCACCCCGTGTAACACACATAGACCTAGAATACAGACAATAATGATGGCACCCTGTGTAACACATAGACCTAGAATACAGACAATAATGATGGCACCCCGTGTAACACACTTAGACCTAGAATACAGACAATAATGATGGCACCCCGTGTAACACACATAGACCTAGAATACAGACAATAATGATGGCTCCCCGTGTAACACATAGACCTAGAATACAGACAATAATAATGGCACCCCGTGTAACACACTTAGACCTATAATACAGACAATAATGATGGCACCCCGTGTAACACACTTAGACCTAGAATACAGACAATAATAATGGCACCCCGTGTAACACACATAGACCTAGAATACAGACATTAATGATGGCAACCCGTGTAACACACATAGACTTAGAATACAGAGAATAATGATGGCACCCCGTGTAACACACTTAGACCTAGAATACAGACAATAATGATGGCACCCCGTGTAACACACATAGACCTAGAATACAGACAATAATGATGGCACCCCGTGTAACACACTTAGACCTAGAATACAGACAATAAT
>MJUT01006035.1:12832-22937 GCA_002080005.1 Gigantidas platifrons
GGAGAACCTTAGTTTTATTAATAATTATATTATTTAGGAATGGTAGATAAACGTATTATATGCATGAATGTGTTTGTACAATTGTTTGTATCGTGTCTCGTCAGTTGTGTAAATCGCATCACTATTAGACGCTATGTATCACATTCATGAATGTTTTGGAATGAAAATTTGATTTTTAGGTTTTTATGCATCAACGTGTACCTTAATGTGTAAGGAGAGCATCGGAATGACGTAATTCATTTGATAACTTAATTTTGGACAAACTTTCGGTTAATATATTTTTTTTTCTTAAACTTGTCATTGAAGCTTTTTTTTGTAATTTGTTTATTTTTCTAAGAACAGATTTATACATACATGATTCTGTACACACAGCGTTTCATCACATCCAATTTATAGTGTAAGATACAAGTTTGATAAATATGATTGATATTCATCAAATTTGTCATTGAAGCTTGCATAGCTTATTTACAGGTTTGAAATTGAAACGATCTAATTATACAATTGGATGTTGCTCTATTTTCTAAAACTTTTGGGACCTTCATGGTCGTGGTAGTTGGATTTATAATTAACTATGCAATCAGTGCCTATCATTACTGATGTTGTGAGTTCGAATCTCGATTAGGGCGAGGTGTACACCATTATGTGATAAAGTTTGTCAGTGAAGTACGACAGGTCGTGGTTTTCTCCGGAATCTCCAGTTTCCTCTACCAATAAAACTGACAGCCACGATATAGCTGAAATATTGTTGAAAGTGGCGTTAAACACCTTCAAACATACAAAGAAACAATATATAAATGTGTTTGACATGCACTAAGATCAAGCAATATCACGTATGTGGTTCATGTAGGTAATCCAATCGGATGGCAGCTCTCATCAGCGTGTTCTCGTTTTCAATATCTAAAGATTTGATTGGTTGATTAGTCGGTTGATAACATGGATGGTGTTTTAGATGCTAGTGTATTGCAAAAATTAAAACTAAGAAAAAGATACAACTAACATGTAACTGAAAATGAAATTAAAACACATACATGTATTACTGTTCTATTTCAGTTACATTGCAGTATGTACTGTGAGATTACAAATATTACAAATTATTTTTATATTTTGAATTTGGATAGTAATAAGGAGATAAAGAAAATACTACACTGTCGGAACAGTTCTAAAATCCAATAAAAAAATAATAGAAAGAGGCAAAATAGGTATCCCTAACCAGTGCCGGATTTACCTATAGGCTGAAACCTAGGGCCTCAAAATTTAGGGGGCCTCCGGTCAAGGTGTATAATATTTTAACACTTATTGAACTTTCACCTTTATGCTGTCATAACGCATTGTATTTTCTAAACAACCCTTCAGTAATTTTCCTTACACAGTTGCACTCCATTTCAGAATTTTAAACACCCCTCATCATCTTCGCCTTTATTGAAATTGATTAAGCACACTTCCATCTTCCTCCAGTCGTAAAGGTGGGGAATTGGGAGGGGACTCATAAGTGGAATAGCCTAGGGCCTCTCTTTATCTAAATCAGGCAATGTCCCTATCACACAAATATAGACAACTCATGATGATTACTTTCAATACTTTTAATACAGGCACTTCAATTAACGATTGTGGCGGGGTTAAACTAGATTATCCATAACCTAAAAAAAAATTTAAACATAAAACATCCCCCCGACTACCTAAGTGATCGTTATCTTACTCTAATACTTACAAGTTTCTATTAGTATTGAATCTTCATGTTAAATTACAGTTATAGGTATTTATATATACATTGTGTTATCTTTATCAATAGGTAAGTCCTGTTTACTTATCTCGATGTCTTGCGAAATCAACATATTAGTTCTAACATTACGTCAATTAACAATTACTAATATTCAGTGGTTGAAATTGACCAATGGAATTGTGCGTTTCCTTCAAAACATGTACTTAAATGACTTTACACCCGGACAAAGTAATGGTATGAAATAAACATAGAGGTCAAACAGAGGTATAATACGTGACTGTGATTGTTGTTTATCACACATCAGCAGATGTCCAGTCCTATCATGACAAGTAGAAGTTTTTGTTCTATGAGGTGACTAGACCAATATGTCGAGTTGAATTTTTATCATGCTACCTGACCGAAACAACAATCCGTAGATAGATGTGTAGCTCCATTCTGACACATTATCTTGACTCTGAATCAACCATTCCTATATGGTTCTGAAAAGAAAGTTTAAGTAGTGATGGTTAACAATTCCACCAATATTAATGTCAAAATTTGTCATCATTATTTGTTTGTAGAATGTATACACTATTGATCGGTAGTAAAACGTAGATACCAAATTTAGTGCGCGCAACGGGTTTCTGGAATGACCTTCATCAGGTACGCTTAAAATCGAACGGTTGGAAAGCCAAATAATGTAAAAAGTTTTGAGAGCAAGTAAACCAAAGGGCCTAAAAAGGATAGCCAAAATTGGCTAAGGTCACCTATGCCTGAGGGAGGAGAACCTTAGTTTTAATAAACTAGTTAAACCCCAGTATCCTGATAAAACCATGCCAGGGAAATAATCATTCATGTAGAAACATTTCCTGGATTTCGATTTTTAATTGTACTTCTGATTTTATCCAGTTGCTTTGATGTTTTCTCCATGTTTTCTTTTCAAATATTTTGAATATCGATAGAACCTTATCTAATATCTGTCATTTGATATTAAGTCTATCAATTAGGATCAACTTATTTAATACCAGTGAATTTATGTACATTTTACCTAACATAATAGACCCGTGTTTCATACACCAGGTCCATCCGTTTATGTTGTTGAATTAGAGAGTGACGTCATTTGAACATTGACATTTCAAACTTACGCTACTGAACTGATGGCAGTCTTACAAATTCGTCAAAGTCAGTAGGAGTTATGTCCTTTGTCAGAAGCCTAATGTACATTAGAAAATAACATTTGGCGTATTTGTCCTGTTTGGTGGACTTGCGTTGCAATGGGTACGAATCGTGCTCCGCTACTCGCTGATTTGTTTCTACATGTTTATGAGGCAAACGTCCTTCAAGGGCGTCTCAAGGATAAAGATAGATAATTAACCCAGATCTTTAATTCCAGCTTCCGCTATATAAATGATGTTCTGTCACTGAAAACATTATCGATTCGGTGATTAGCTACATCGAATCTATCCAAATGAACTTGAAGTTAAGGATACTACTAATACTTAAATATCTGCTTCATCCTATTTATGGTTAAAGCAGTACATATAGAATTTAAAAAAAATAACACAATTGCTTCTTCTTCATCTCATTGTGATTGGCAGCGTTTCAGAAGACTTGGTCCAGAGGAAGATCGTCATCATACATACATTCCAGACAATCTGTGGAACCTTTAGAAATTGGTATTTGTTGCTTCCCTGCTAAACACGCAGCATTAAGGAGAAAGAGCAAAGACTGGTCAGCTCGTACTCGGAATAATGTGTCAGAGTTGAGCGACATGTTTGTACGTGGGCTGTAGTGTCAGTGAGTAAGCACTATTAAAATCCAACCAAGCGTGTTGGCCCGAGTACAAAGTAGACATCATCATGTCAATGAATGTAACGTGTTCTGGCCATGATATTTCTGAAAACAAAATACCGATTTGGCATTTAACGACAATCACCCACTAACTGACTCTTTGCATACTATAAGCTCTTTGTCTTTTTTAATTTAATACCTATGTACCACCACCACCGTGATTGAATCGTGGTTGGGTTTAATACCGATACCATTGGTGCTCATCAATATTACAATTGTTTCAATTAGTGCCTATTAGAAGAACAGTTTTATTTTTCACGATTCCCGAAATTACAGAGAGGTATTGGTCACTTTTTGAAGTTCATATTTTTTTTCTCTTTGTACTCCGGTTTCTTCCATTTACTTTTTATATAGGAAATATAATGAAAAACACAAAAACAAAACTGTCGGAACAATTCTAACAATATCAGAATGGTAGAAAGCGGCAAAATCGATACCCCTAAGGTAATAAAGGCAATTCCACGCAGGCAACAAAAATATAATGCCACCAGAAGGTAGATATACAACAAAATCCCAGATCCGAAACAGATCATAACCTAATTACCTTAGTGTCAAGGTCAGAAGAGACCAATGAGATGTCACAAATACAAATGTAGCTATATTACACAGTTCAAAACAGAAGCTCGGACAACACTAAACACATAGGAAGTGATGCCAGGTGACGCTGTGAATAACGCATCCCCTCAGATTATACTTACATATGCATTTACACACATACCTCTATTTATTAAATTATAGTTTTGACGGAGGAGTAACTGCCTACCATTTCGGAGCTTCTGAGTTCACACCCATTTTTTCGTGGGTTCATATTACTCAATCTTTAGTGTTCTGTGTAGTGCTATGTCGACCAAGGTTTGTCTTTTTGTCCTTTTTCTTTTAGCCATTATATTGTCTATCCTACTTTGAGTTATATATTTCCATTGCCTTCAAACTTTTATTGAAAAGAATTGATATTGTATTTATATATTTTTTTCAAAATAAAGTTGAATATTTTTCTTTCCTTTATTCTTATCACCATCAATGAAAATAACATCTAGAATTATGTCTCGTTGACAATTAACTTGACATTCTGATGAAAACAAGTTTCATTGTGTTTATGACACACAAGACATTTAGCGGACATGACTATGAGTAGCACGACGAGTATTTTATCGGAAACAGGTATTACTGACCGAGCTCCTGTGTTCACACCCCACCCCCAGGGTTTTTGATGGAGTTTTATTGCTTCCAAATTTTTTAATTATTTAGCTTTCCAATCTTTAGATTTTGATCTTACCTGATGAAGGTTATTCCTGGAACGTGTCGTGCGCACTAAATTACATATATACGTTTTTATTTCTTAATATATTATTATCCTTGTTATTATACAAATAAATACTATACAATTATTGTCTTTTGATGAGGTAAATGTGTGGATTGATTGACTTGTGAAAAAAATGATATTCACTGAGACCGAAAGGGCGAAGTGAATATCATTTTTTTTCAAAAGTAAATTATTGCATCTGAGGAGGTGAATACGTCTTTTTATTTAAAAAAATGATTTAGGTAGAAATCTATACTAAAGAATTTACTAATATAGAATAAACTATCATATCAACACATATCATGCGCAATTATAAACTTGTAACTGAAGCTCTCGGCCTGACACTGTGTGTTAGATGCAACCTTTTAAAAACATTTAAATACCCGAATGTACGTGCACTGCATGAAAACCTCAATAACGTCTATATTTCACGTAAATAATACCTGTGTCAAAATATTGGGAATCCAAAATATACAAGGTTAAAGTAGGGTTTAAAAAGGAGGTCTTTATCTGTATAATGAAATAACAAAGAAACAAAAATCGGACAAGACCTGGCTTAAAACCCAGATTGAAGAACATGACCAAGTGTTTAGAAATAGTCACCATATTGTTCCCCATTACAGGCACCCGTCGAAGATTGAAATTCCTCAAACACACTTGAGGAAACCATATTAGAAATATGTCTGTATACAGTTTAGGCAATGATTTTCGTATGACTTGAATCAATAAACCCATTATTGCCACTGTCATTAGAATGTCTTACTAGTATAAATATGCAATGACTTTCATTTATATGACATGTAACACTGGTTAAGTAACCTTTCCCTTTCTATGAGTATTCCTGGCGTTATTTGGATAAAATAGTTTTGCACTTTCTGGTTTGGTTTCTTTTATGGGTATTATTTGAGTCGGCAGGTGGTGGTGAGGTTAGTTTTGTCTGGCAAGTTGCTTTGTTTTGAACAATTTAACATCATACATTTAATTCTAAATTTAGAATTGCAATAACTTTCATACCTTTCATATATATACACATATATCAGAATGTATGTAGACAATTCTTGCATGACTGTATCATTTGACTATGAGGGATGTTTTGGGCCCATCAGACTAGTTTAACACCGCCACTTTTTCTTGAAGTGCATGTCACAAGCCAGGCATGTATTATAGGTATCAATTTTGTCTCTTTCTGTGATATTGTAATTTGATTTTTGGAATTGTTCCGACAGTGTGGAATATTTTGCTTTCCGTTTTATTTAATGGCAAAAAGAAAATTTGAATAGTCAACAATTCCACCAATATCAAAACATTGAACACAAAATAGACTATCACGTATGGGAATCCAACTCCTGGCTTTTTGGTAGCTATAATTCCTGTGAAGAGAGCAAATGTCGAAACATGAAAAGACAAAACACTTAAACTATTTCACGACACAAAATAAAAGGAGCCCTTAGTTAAAAAACGAATTGGTATATGTGAGTACTTGGAACACTTGAGGACTAAGAATACACCATGATAGAGGTATCGCCCTGATAATAGCAAGAGAAATGTAGTGTTTTGTATCAATTAATTTATGTGCGCTTAAGCAAATTTTGATTTAAAAAAAAAATTATATCTCGTGGATCTTAAATTGGTTTATGCATGCAAAGAACCAGTGATCTATTTATATCGCTGGCGAGTCAAAGAGAACTAGTACCACAGTTGCAAATGCATTTTGCAAAACGAATGTTGTACATGTCACCCTGATAGAGATTCGAACTAACAACATCAGTGTTGATAGACACTGATTGCATAGGTGGTTATAATTCCAACTACCATACGATCACGACCACGATGGCCCTCTCTAGTACAAAGAGGACCTCATTATCATCTCATTGCACATTAATTTGTTTTCGCCTTGATATAGTTAAAAATTGCTGCGTTGGCGGTAAACAACAATCACTCACTCAGTGATTCTCCTTTTGTCCATTGAATTGTCTATCGTTCTATGATCTACATCTTCTGATTAACCCTTTGTTATCTTCAAACCTATCTTACATGGGGTGCCAGTGTGGTTTTATAAATTTGTAGATCATTGTTTGGTCCTTTTGTCCCTTTTTGACCATTGTATTATTGTCTGTCCTATGATTTGCAGCTGCTGATTACCCCTATGGTATCTTCAAACTTGTTCTATTTCGTACAAACCAATATACCTCCTTAGTAAATAAGAATTGAATAAAATCTCCCTTTAGCCAAAAAAAATAACAATACCAATCACATAACTGATTTGACTCGAGGATCGATAGGGATTGGATAAAAGGACTATAAAGATACATTTGAACAACATCAAGCTGTTCATCAATACCAAGGAATTGTTGAATCAACTTTCTCCAACTTGTTACCATCCTCATAAAGTGTCTGAATGCAAATAAAAACCAAAATCATGAAAAATTATGATACTTTTAATTATTATTCTTGAAAAAAAAGACAACCAAATAAGCAGTAAAATAAAAAACAAACTACAAAAAACTGACAAATTAAAAACAATAAAATCAAGTTATACAAATTTAAAATATGGAGGTGTTCGAAATTGGATTTTATAAAGTATAATATTTCTCTTAATAAAAAGTAAAAGAAATCTTTACCTAGAATGACTTCTGGTGTAATTACACTATATATCATAATATTCTACACTCGACAAAATAACAGGTCTACAAGTCAGTACTAAGTCAAATTTGTATCAATGGAGGATCATATATAGGGATTTAAATTGTACAAAATGTATATGGAAACACTATATTTTATTGCTACGACTAAAGAAAGTCCCGTTGAATGGCAAGACTAAATTCACACGATTACACTTCTAGTAATAAAATTGATAATTAAAACACCACTACAATATAAACATTAAGCTGGGAAAAAATTAAATAGTGTTAGCAATATTAACTTTATATGAAAAAGAAAAAAATTAAAGGTAAAAACAAATATGCCCTAACCATGCAAAAAAGAATTATAAAATAGAAAAAAAGCTTTGTTTTTCACACAGACAATTAGTCGGACCAACAAACAAACGGACATAATGATCAGATGGACAACCCATTGTATAATATCAGGAAACATCACAAAACACAAAGAAAGCATTGAATAAAAACAAATCTGTCTAGTTCAGGCTTTGATGAAATATTAAATAATGCTTGTCATAACTTGTCCCCAATCCCAATTGCTAATATCTTGAACAAGTCAAATATGTTGAATTCAGGGTTTGATTGATAATACTGTGAATAAAACAGTAATTCTCATTTGTCTTTCGTACATTGTATTCTACATATTAATTACATTATTACATGATAATATAAAATACATAATTTTATATCATGGCCGTGATCGCATAATAGTAGGATTTACAACTACCTGTGGAATCAGTGCCTATCACAACTAAATTTGTGAGTTTGAGTTCCGCTCATGGTTAGGTATATTCGATACAACATTATGTGATAAAGTTTGTCACTGACTTGCGGCAGGTCGGTGGCTTTCTGCTGATACTCAGGTTTTCTCCTACAATAAAACTAAAAATTGTTTGAAATTGGCGCCATAACCCTAACCCATAATTGTATTGGTTAAATCCAATCATGTGCCTTTCTGTTGATTCTGGCATTGTTTCGTTAATCACACTACCTATCGTAAGATATATATTTACTTGTCAATTAGTCAAAATATTTCTACATTACTCCCAACAGATGTATACACCTGCGGTTTCTAGATTACAACACATTGTGTCAAACCTACAGAAACAATGGAGGCATTCATTTTGTATCCTTTTGGAACTCATTAGCATCTAATTTATTACAGATTTACACACGTAAAATTAAAAAGTAGTGAAAGTGAAATAACTCATGCAAGTGTTAACTTACAGTGTAAGTGTCCATTGTTCTGTTATTAAATATATCAAGTTGCTTAAAGAGCCCTAACGAGTTCATGTTCTATGTTGTATTTGTATATACAATGTATATGTTTTTGACAATAAATAAACATTATTGACAATTACCATCATTATAAGTGTGTGAAGAATTGTTTTTGTAATTACCGATCCTATCCTTGTCAACACATTGTTTGATGAATATGTAATATAGGATGGGATTATTAAGAACAAATTTAGGACGATATACAAATTGTAAACATTGTATTGTATTGCAGTTGATCTGATATTAAAACATATTCGAAAGGGCTCGAGGTTGGAAAGGGTCAGATACCTTATTTATTCAATTAACATGAAACCGACTTTGTAACATCACCTGAAGAGGTGTTATGACAAGACATTCAAAATATTCACATTTCTAATCAGGTATATTAATGTTAATAAATATGTTTTTTGTTTTATAATTAGTTATTTACGAATAAAAAGTTATCATGTATTGAATTATAACAATTGTTCAACTTACTGGAGACTTCCTTTAAAGATGTATCTTGTACTTTGCATTTTTGACATTTAAAGTAGTTAAATTTTGAAAAGAGAAATTATTTTCATAGATTGGAATGATAATATCCAGATGAACCGTTTTAATCCCGTCACATTGTTGTGCTTCTTTTAAATCAGTACATCAGCTTCCAAAGTTGTCATTTCTCTTAAGAGTAATTTGCGGTTTGTCAGATGCGTACTTGCTGTGTGGTTTTATTGTTCATGATGTATGATTAAATTTTTTTTTCTACAAAAGAGTCTCGTCAGTGTTACCTGGATACACACAATGAACAAAAAATATATTACCGAGCATATGATAAAAACAAGGACAGAAATGTAAATCCGAAACTAAGATTACTAAAACTAAACTATATGTATGGTTAAATAAACCTAAGTTTTACATTGAATGTTAATTTTTATCAAAGCAGTAAAAAAAAGTATTGTCAATCATTCATTTAGTCCAGGTTCGTCAGGGTTGACTTAGACTTGTCCATGTCCATATCTGCCAGTCCATAGATTTGAATATTCTTCATAGGTGCCGGCTGATCAATAGTGCATGGTCTGAAAGAAATTAACCATATTTTGATATTACGTATAAATTATAATATAAAAAAAAAATATTGATGAATGGTTTTGCTATGTTTTGTTAAATCATAGCATTTGTATTCAGATATTTGGATCTTTCTTAAAACATTATGGCTTGTATAAAATACTATATCACACCTTACAAATTTCGTTTATGATCGTAATCCTAAAAATGTTGCATATCATTTTGATCCGTTGTAGATATTAATTAGTGCTAGAAAATGTGGTGTCATGA
>MJUT01006035.1:29705-54200 GCA_002080005.1 Gigantidas platifrons
GTGATTTTATTTAAATTTTTAAGCTTGCTTGATATGGGAGAAAAATATAGGATAAATGAAAACTTGAATATGTTTTAGTTTGTATTGACATATGAACAATTATATTAAACTAATGACATACGTAATAAACTTAAAGGCATACAGGCTGTCAGAATTGACTTTTTATTTACATTAAAAGTTGCCAATTTTTGATGTTTTATACTAATAAAATGTTCTGAACAAAAAGCCAGGTTTAAAAAATCTGTTATAATGTCGTAATTAGCTAAAAGAATTCGAATGTTTAGCATCGTCTGTTGGTGAAATACCATTAACCCATGATTAATTATGAATCGGCTGCAGTTCCGAAAGTTTGCCGAGCAGCGTGCAGCGAACTGCTATAAATAACTGAGGATGGATGATGAGGTAAGCATGCTCATTAGAATTAATATATTCATCACCTATGGATACTTTGGTTTTGTTGTATTTTGCTGAATACTCCTTTTTGTGTCGTTTTCGTGTAGAATCCGTCAATGTTTTTGTTCTTCCACGATTCGATTTTTGCACATCCGACATTTTCTTTATCAACAAACAATTTTGCACATGTGCAAACGATTTCCCGAATGAGGTCACTGTTAGATCGTATGAATATTGGTCGGGTCAACATTGAATTCTCTCTTGGATGGAAGAAAATCAAACAGCAACGTATTTCCTTCGTTCTACGCTATTTACGTATGATATTATGAAAAATTTCAACTACAATATTCCTTTATGGTTTTTTAATCAAAGTTTAGGTCTCATATTGGGAAACATTTTTGTTATTAAAATAACGGCCTGTATGCCTTTAAGTCGAGCAATGTAGTTTATGTAGAGTAATGTGCGGTAATGTCATTTTGTGCAATATCCTTATTAGGAAAACACAGAAAACTAAAAAGATGAGTGACATGGACCAAACCAAAAAAAAATTAAAAAAAATACGGAAGTGAACTCAGGTGCTTGAGAAGAGTAAGCAGTTCTTGCATCTTATGAGACACCCGCCGTGTTACTCATATAGTCAGTGATAGAGGAAAGACAAAGACTACGTAAAAAGGAAAAGCTAGATTGCAATGACGACTGCATCATTTTTGTAGCGATGACTCCAACCTAAGGAACACTGTAGCCTTGTTTGAGCAGCTTTTGCATCAGCAGCCGAGCTTTGAATGTTATGATACGCTATATACAAATATATAGTTTTAAACAAAGGCTTCATAACCGAGAAAACAAAATCGAAAATCGACATAGCTGTACCTACCAATGCAATACGTGTCATCTATTGATCCATTTTTCATTGTGCTATATCCAACTGGACATTTTACACATGTTCGTTCATTCCACTGTTGTTGGAATTCACCCTTTGCACATTTACTGCAGGACTCTGATGTAAAAAACGTACCTGGTGGACAATCTGTAATAATAATAGACAATAATGAAAAGTTTGTATTTAGTTTGGCGGTTTTATGAAGAAAAAAAAAATTCAATTTTGTTTTCTTTATTTTATTTTTATTTGTTTTTCTAAAATTTATTGTGAACATATTACAGTATGCTAATTATTTTAAAATGATATAATTAATTTCATTGATATTTAATCATGCTTTAATTAACTGGTCTTCCTAATGAATCCGTCTTTGTTCAGATTGCAATGTTATTTTATCAATAAAACAGATGATTGTTGAATGCTGATGCTTCTCATTTTTTAATCAAAGTGAATTTAACAACAAAACCAATAACTGTTTATTGCTGATGTTAATACTGTAAATGCTTTATTGGTTTGTAATAAAACGTTATTGTTGAGTGACTTTAACCTATAAATAATATTAGATATTAGGTTACGGTATCTCCTAACTTGGGAAATATTGGCGGTGTTTAATATATTTGGCGCATTTGGTCAAATCGCCAAAATAAAGCCGCAGTTAAAAATAGAACCTATACAGTATTTGGTTAATATTCGCAGTAAATTACGAAATCACGTCATCAACAGGTTTACCAAATTACAATTTCGAAAAAAAAGTGTGCCTGCTACATTTTTTGGCTGTAAAGGGGGACCTCAGACCAGAATATCAGCAAACAATCCCTGCAAAGTCAGAACAAATACATGGGAGACCCATCAATGGTTGTTATACTAAATCAATAACAAGGTATGTCTTAATTCAATTGTATTTCCACAGAGATTTATAAACGATGAATTCAACCAATAATAAATAAAGTACAATGTACATATTTTTGTTATTTGAAAAATTATTGAATGCAAATAGAAAACATTAAATAGCATAAGAAATATAGTTTACTTTTAGTATTATTATTTCACCTTGCTATGTTTGATATGCTTACCCTGTACTGTAACAAATATTTCAGAAGATATCAGTGACACAACATTTTCAGCTGTACATTTCAAGTCCCCTTCTGAAGTTCTGATATATTTGTAAGTTCTAATTGCGATTGGTTTTTTAACACGACATCATTCTGATACCACTTGATCTTCGGTATTGGATCTCCAGTTGCGTCACATAACAGATTAGTGTCAGATGTAGCGAGAACTGTAATGTTCCGTGGGAGGTTAATAATTTCTGGAGCCTTTGAACAAAACAATTCGGTTGTTTCGAATCATGTCAATTCCGACCACGTTCCGTCTTTTTCGTGTCTTGACGTCTGAACAAATAGGCAGGCGACTTCCGGTGTTTACGCTATTACTGTGACAACGTCAGCATATCATAGTCGTAGATGCGGTAGATTATAAGTAATTGTAATATGGAGACGCCAAGGAAACCGCTGAATAAATACTGGTGTTCGGTACCCCACTATCTGTCTTATATAAGAAATATATACATAAAGGCAGATCGTTTTCCTTTCATGATGCTGACAGCCGCAAATAAAGAAAGAAAACAAATTTAATTTTAAAGAATTATTTGTCTCTGCGTTGAAGTCTTTGATACAAATAAAATAATTTAATTGATATATGTCTTTTACAGAAAATGTTAAGATATTTTTAACTTGAGAATCGAACGTTAAAACGGCACATATCGATTGGAGTTTTTGTTGTGTACATTGACACCGGAAGTCGTCTGCCTATTTATTGATCAAAATCACGTGATCTGGCAGACGAAAATAACAAAATTTTGACGGAATGGAAATGATTCGAAACAACCGAATTGAGATGTATTTAAATCTGACAAGCCATCAAGAATATCAGCTGACAGTGTATATACAGATATCACTAGCATAGTTGTATTCACAATAAGTCTAAGGAATTCATTCTCCAGTGAAGATGTAAGGTTTCGGTTCAATGCCGCATTGCCCAATGAATCATCAATATATAAATCGTACAAACGTGAAAAAGCGTATAAAACACAGTCTTCAAAATCCGAACATTCATTTTCGTCAAAGTAATTGGTTGTAAGGTTTTCCACTGCAACTAGCCAATAATGGATAATCGGAACAGATTTCGCTTAATCAATTTCTTTGTCCAATAAATCATTTGCAAATTCTGTTGCATTTTCGAGTTCATTAAACAATGGGTCATTTGATAGTGAGACTGTCACATCCTCAATAGCTGCATCTAAGTCTTCAGACGTGATATTATAGTCTTTTAAGGCATATTCGCGACTTATTCCGAATGAATCTGCTGTCATGTTGTTAGCCGTATCAGAGTTTAACGTATTGTTATTTATGACATCTTTGTACTGTGTGATGTTTTCAAATATTGTAACTGTCTCATTAGACATAAGAAACAAATCGTTGATAGATTCAAACAAGAAGGAATGGACATTTTGAAACAAAGCACACTGTTTTTCAAACAGCAAAACTCTGTCATAATAGCTTCTTTGAAAATCTTGGTCACTTTCATTTTTAGATAATGATGTATTTAGATATATACTTTGAAAATTAGTATCATTCAAAGCTTCTCTCTTGTATAACTTTAGGATGAGATGTAGTTTTGACATCGCAAGAAATGAGATTTCTCTTTTTCTGCGTTTACCAAATTGGTCTGTAATAGAGTCGAGTAGTGCATTTATAATAGCTTTTGCAGTCCTCCACATGCTTGTAATAGGATGTCTGAAATCGAATCCAAAACGGAATGTGGTCCAACCTAAGTTAAACGCTTTTATGTCACAGGAAACGTCAAAGAATGCTTTGTCAGTTGTTGACATTTGTATTTCGAATCCACAATTTCTAACATCAATAAGATTTTGCAAACCAGAAACAATGAGATCAAAAACATATAAAGCTGCACGAACAATAAACTTAACCGTCTCAATTGCAGCTTTAGCAACTTCAAGGCCGAATTCTACTACTTCTAAGCCCATCTTAGCAACTTCAAGGATTCCCTCGGCTACCAATAGAACAACCTTAGCTTTATCAACTACTATTTGTGCAATGGATAATGCAACTTTTGCTGCATCAAGCACCAACATGGGAATTCTTACAAAAACTTTCGCAATTTCCAATGCAATATATGCCAGACTTCTTACTGCATAGCAAGCCACATTTGCCAATTCGCAAACAATGTTTGGTATTCGAAACATACAACTAGTCCATTTTGGACAAGGGAATTTAAACCAACCTGAGCCACATCGTCCCCACCGAAAACCTGGTACACATATATAACTGCACCTTCTTATTCTGCATAGGTTATCTATATTTCTTTGCGCTTGACGCAATCTTTCCAAAGCTTGTTGAAAAGGACCTTTTGCTTTTTCTATCCTATCTTTAGCGACTTCAAGACTTTCGATCGCATCATCAAATTTCCATTGACATTTTCGAATGTATGTTTGCGCATCAGTAAGTTTCTGTTGTGCGGTACTTAATGAATGTTGTGCTGATGATAGCTTGTCTTGAGCTGCATTAAGCCTCTTGTTGGCACTTTCAGCCAGTTTTCTGGCCAATAGTCGTATTCCATCTAGTAAATTACCTCCAAAATTATTAGCATTTTGTGTTCCTTTTGCAGCAATCCCAAGTGATCCTTTCAAATTGAACGTTAAATCGTACCATTCCTTGCCTAATTCTGCCGATAACTCAATTCTAGCAAAAAAGACGTCCCACATATTACCTTCAACCCTAATTACCATACCATTGCTATGTATAAGAAGATCACCAGATACTGTCATTCCAAGAATGCCAACTTCAGTATGAATATGCATGATTAATTGAACTCCATCAGTACTGGCTGCAATACTTAAATAGGCACTTTTTTAATATGATAAAAAGTATCCCAACCTTTTTCGTACTGTACCTCTGGCAAGTATCCTGATAGCATTTTTTTCTTTCATAATCTCATAAACCTTCTGAAACTGACTACATCTACCAAGACTATCAATGGAATATACAAATTCAATATCCATTACAGAAACCTCCAGGGAAAATATTTTGACAAAGGCAGCAAAACGAAATCCAAAGCCTGTAAATCTGTTAGCCAATGACATAACCCTGCTTCTTATCTTTGAGACTGTGGAATCAACATTGCGACCAATTCTGTTGATTTCAGATTCTATAAGTTCAGTGAGATTGTTCGCAATAACAGAGATATCAAATTCTAAGTCATCAATGATGTGTTTTGCTGCATGTTTAATATCAGTAGTATATGTCTTCCATATGTATTTTGCAAGACTTAAAACATCTTTTAATTTAATTTCCCCATTTATTGCGCCATGTAGGAGAGCTATGAATGATGTAATTGATCTTTGGAAATCTACAATCGCATTTTGAATAGCGGTTGACAATTGGTTACTGAACTGAAATAAAAAGTCTGTTAGCAAGCTAAAGAATCGTTGTAACTTATTTCTCATGTCTGTAAGATCATCAATAATATTTATCTGTGTATTCACTGACAATTGTTCTTCTGTGGTAATGAAGACGTACATTTGACTATTTGCCGAAATACCCCAATCTCTGAAGATAGGAACGTTCCTGAATGGGTTGATGTCTATCAAAAACGATGCAAATATGCCAGGCGGATTAGCTCCATCTCCACACCAGATTCTGTCTTCTACGCCTGTGTAATAAGACAAAAAATATATCATATAACGCTAAAATAAACATTTATTAACCTCGACCACTCATATATATTTCCATAGTTGTCTGAATATTCAACCCAATAGTGTTCAAATTAGATTTTTAACTGACCAATTTTTGTTCTTCCCTCAGCAGGATTCAAAACCACATCGTTGGTACATTGCAGCAATAATTTGATTAGTTTAATGACAAACCATTTAGCCTCCTCGGCCAAATTCACTATATACAGATATATCTTCTTTAACAGAGGTGATACCTTGTCTCACGTAGAGTTAAATGTAACAGGCGGTCATTATACCTATGTTTAAGGGTGTAGCGATGGTATATACATATGCATTTTTATTAATTTGACAGCAATCTAACTCAGCATTTTATGTTATACAGCGCAAAGGATCATTTTATGACACATTCACAGGAAATAAATATTACAATCACCTCAAGCGAGTGATAACTATACAATGTAAATAACCCAGGATAGACAGACTGCTCTTGGGTCATGGTATGGACCATGAAACTGATATTTCCCTTGCCAACGGTGATATCATTTCCACTGGTCTGTACCATGACCCTTGGAAGACTTTATATCCTGATATTGCCCTCCATATCTGTAACATTTACATAAATATTAATAATTATAGATTTTATTGAATATACTGGCACAATTTCGAAAAGAAACATCTCTGTCAAATTTAAGTCTGATTTTTTTCCATTTTTTGAAGGCAACAAATGTATTTATTGAAAATAACTGCACACCAAATGTAGCACAACAATCCAGAATATCACAAAGCTACTATCTTATATTGGCATTCGACGATAAAGTTGACAGTTTGGAATTGAACAAAAATATTCAACGATGAAACCAAAATTGGTCTGCACTAGATTCCTTTTTAAATGATTAAAGCTTTTTTTAACCTGCCAAAAAAATGAATTACAAACAAAAAAGAATACAATTTAAACGTGAATTAATAGATGTGGAACATAGTTCTACATTTAAAGAAGATATTCTATATAAGATTTCTTGAGATCATTTATGCAATTTAAGCATCATAATACAACCTCTGACAAGTGAAGCGATCAAAATAATGAGAGATTTTATCACGTGAAACAAACCGTGCGAAAATGGGTGACGTTGCGATATTACCAATCGTTCACTTTAATTTCATAATACAGCTTTGGAACATGTTTTTATTCCTTATCAATACACATTGCATATTAAGTCAAATTTATTCTTTATTTATTGAGTTTTATTATTTTTGGCTTTTTTTTAAGATACACATTATAATACAATGATATGTCGTTAGTTCTCTATTCTGAAAAAAATGACGTTCATTGCTTTTCTTTACCTAACTTTGTCGGTCCGCTATGAGGAATTAGATGCATATATTACCTAACTGTATTTATTTTTGAAAAACACATATTGGGAACAACTATGGAGAATATTTCATTGACATCTGAGGTGGGCCGATTTTGGCCCTTATAGGCCCCAGTCCTTTAATAGATGTCAGCGTTATCCGACACAACTGCGAAATTAAATTTACCTAACATTGGACAAACACTGGTAAGTTTGGTTTGGTTTAATTTAGTCTTCGAAAATTAGGAAAAAATAGAATTCCTTATAGGCCTATTTTCCAAAAGTAACAAACATTTTAAATATTCAATAAACCAAATAAGAGGTAAAATGCTGGCGTTATGGCTTTTGAAAAAAAAGAGGACCCTTATATTGCACTTTTGAGATTAAATTGTGCCATGTGCACATAAGGACATCTAATTTGATTCAGAGGAGAATAATTAGCAAAATAAGACTTGTTCTGAAACAAAGTCATCTCTTTCTTGCTGTTTCTAACATTTTCATCTAATTTAATCAGATGATTTGAGAGGAGGTTATCTAGATTTTTCCTTAGTCAAAATCGAAAGAATTTGCATAACTTCCATAAAATTCAAAATTAAATTTTTACTCAAAAACATTGGCCAATGTAAATAGCTTGTAATGTTTCAATTTACAATCTCAAAGTCTTTGCAAATATTTTGAAACAAATTGCCCAGACTATCATTATTGTTAAGTGTGGTTCTAATTTTCAAAAATGAATAAAACAGTATGACCACAAATATCACACATTTGTAGTACTAAGCATCATGTACCAAGAAAGGTGGAAACAAAAATAAACAGAATCTCTCACAACACGCCAGGTATTCGCACAAACGGAACCGGAGTTGGTTCTTAGAACGCGGGTATCGATAAAAATCAACAAACAGGGTAGGTATATGTAAACGTTCTTTTCTTAGACATAATAATATTTTGCAATGAAATAATTTCGTACAATAACTGCATACAAAAACATATTCACAGTCAAATTTTCATTGTGACAAAGTTAATAGTAAATCGGCAACACGATTGTTTTATCGACCTTTCTCAAATTTGTTTTGATTTTCGAAATTAGATTACTTATATCTTACTGCAGTGAAGGTCATTTTAAAGACAAATTGGTGCTTTCTATTCTCAAATGCCTCCCACAGCTTCTTTTAAAAATTCACTTTAAAACATGTACGCAAATTTCTCATAGCGAACGATTTATAGGTATAGGGTACGTCAATTTGACCACTAAAAACAGCGGGCACATGGCACTAGAAACGCGGAAAGGACGATCTAAATGGGCACTAGGAACATGGTGTTCTATATAGATCCGTTCTGGTGTAAGAAGATACCAAAGGGGTAATCAGAATCCGTAAATCGAGGGACAGACAACACAGTGGCTTTTATCTTTTCAAAGGTTGCATATATCAGATAATAACCAAATTACTTATTTAGGTTTCACATTTGTATTAAAAAAAAGAATAACTACCCCTTTACTTTATTGTTATTTTGTTTCAAGTTGGAAAACAATCTTGATAATAAATTTCGGGATTTGCTGCAAAAGTAACGTAAGTTTTTCTTCTCATTAGATTGAAGCTTCTCTACATATGCAAGGACTTGATGAATAAAGTTCTTAAAGTAAATTTCTATCAATAGCTATTTTATGCTACTACATTCTTCTATAAGTGTCCAAATTGAACAGAACGCCGTCAAATTTAAAATTGCACCACGTAAGCATGAATCCATCTTCAACTTTTCTTTTTGCCAATAACCAGAAGCCCCTAATAATTTGGTTTCTATGCCACCGAGCCAATGTCATGACTGCCTGCTTTGTGGCACACCCCAATAGGCTATCAACTCTATCATTATCTCTGGAATCGCTCCGAAACAAAATGCCGTCAAATTTAAAATTGCACCACATTTATAAGCAAAAATCCACCGTAATTTTTTTTTTCGCAGGAAGATGAGGCTCCCCTGGAAAACGAGACCCTGTGCTTGGGCACACCTAAGCACAATGGTAAACTAGAAGTACTGCCGGATGCAGGAGTCCCGCTTTGATACATATATGGAATAACTTAACTGTCCGCTACGCGAGACTAATACCCCCCCCCCTCGTCCCAATCATCTTAATTGAGCCAAAGCATATTTGGAACACAACTTTTAGACTCATAATTCTGGGAAAACTCAATGGACCCAACATCGGCACATGTGTATCTAACAACATATAAACTGTCATCGACTGCCAGAAGAGTTGCACTTACAATTTCTATGTTTGAGTGTGCATAACTGCACATTAGAATCTAAGGATGTACAAGTGCATAGTTTCGGGAATAACTTTAGAAAAAATCATTGGACCGGGATATGCTACTAATGTGCATATCTTCATATTAGGATCTCCCAACATACTAAGTTTCACAAACATCTGATGAAGCATGTGGGAAGATTTGTGATGACAAAGTGAACGATGAATTGTATCAAATTTCCAAGTCCAAACGGGCATAACTCTGGAAAAACTCAATGGACCAGGATATACTACTAATGTGCACATCTTCATATTAGGATCTCCCAATATACTAAGTTTCACAAATATCTCATTAAGCATGTGGGAAGATTTGTGATGACAAAGTGCACGGTGAATTGTATCAAATTTCCAAGTCCAAACGGGCATAACTCTGGAAAAACTCAATGGACCAGGATATACTACTAATATGCACATCTTCATATTAGGATCTCGCAATATACAAAGTTTCACAAACATTTCGTTAAGCATGTGGGAGGAGTTGTGATGACAAAGTGCACGGTGAATTGTATTAAATTTCCAAGTCTAAACGGGCATAACTCTGGAAAAACTCAATGGACTGGGATATACTACTAATGTGCACATCTTCATATTAGGATCTTGCAATGTACAAAGTTTCATAAACTTCTGATTAATCAGGTAGGAGAATTTGCAATGACAAAGTGCATACTGAATTGTCTCAAAATTTCTAAGTCCAAAGAGGCATAACAGGGGTAAAGCTCAATGGACAATAAAATCCTTTATACTGCAAAGTTCACACATCAGGATCTTAAATTCCACAAAGATTGGTGGAAATCGGACAAAAGATTTGGAAGTTGGTCCGGACGGACAGACAGACGGACAGAGGGACGGACAGACAGACTGGCTGATTCTTATATACCCCCCAAAGGCACTGGTTCTGAGTGTCATTCTTTCAAGTTGCTCCGCGGTTCTTAGTTGTCAAATTGACGTACCCTATGCCTATCAACCATTGGCTATGAGATATTTACACGCATGTTTTAAGGTCAATTTTTAACAGAAGTTGTAGGAGGTTTTTCGGAAGAGAAAGGGCCTATTTGTTTTTAAAATGGCATTCACTGCAGTAAAATATAAGTAATCTAATTTCGAAAATCAAAACAAATTTGAGAAAGGTCGATAAAACAACCGTGTTGCCGATTTACTATTAACTTTATCACAATAAAACTTTGACTGGGAATACGTTATTGTACAGTTACTGTACGAAATTATTTGAATGCAAAATAGTATTACATGCTTAACAGTTTTGCAGTTTAAACTTAATATCTATCTCTTATAGTTTTTGAAATAAAAAACGAAAAGTATTAAAATTGTGAAAATTTGATGGAAAAAAGGGCAATAACTCCAAAATGGGTAATGGTATTTACTTCAAAATTGCAGGGTATGTAGATCTTGACATGCTGAACATGTTTGAAGTTTAAACTTAACATCTATCTCTTATAGTTTTTGAAAAATGGACGAAAAGTATTAAAATTTTTAAAATTTGATGAAAAAAGGGCAATAACTCCAAGATGGGTCATCAGATTTACTTCAAAATTGCAGGGTAGGTAGATCTTGCTGTGCTGATCATTTTTATCCCATGTCAGATTTTTGATATTATTAAGGGTTTTTGAGTTATTACCCAAAACCTGCAATTTTACCATATGTTCTATTTTTAGTAACAGCGGCCATGTTGGTTGGTGCACGGCATCACCGGACACAATTTTGAAACTAGACACCCTAGTGATGATTCAAACCAAGTTTGGTTTCAATTGGTCTAGTAGTTTCAGAGGATAAGATTTTTGAAAAAGTTTACGACGGACGACGGACGACGACGACGACGACGGACGCCAAGTGGTGGCAATAGCTCACATGACCCTTTGCGTCAGGTGAGCTAAAAAGCATTTTATTTTCTGATATTAAATCATTTACAAAAAAAGACACCATTATCACAACATATTTTGTTCATGCACATATTACCACCTATTTTTTTCAAGGGATTTAACCATATGGGCTGGATCAAGACGTGTTGAATATCCACTACCTCCCCCTTTTCCTGTTTCAACTCTGATAAAATCAAAAAAACATCTTTCCATGAGACAAAATTAGGGGGCTGTGATGATTTTGTTTTCTATGCAATAGTTTCAATTTATATACTATTTACACATTGAGAATTTGGGTGTTATCTCAGTCCCTTCCATGTTTTTTGTTGTTTTTGTTGTTGTTGTTGTTTTGTTTTAGAAATTCCATTGAAAATACTGCTTACAAATACGGCTTAAAATATAAAAAGTAAATATTTTTTTAGTTGATCTTTTATTGCTCGCTTTTCATCTCAAAAACCATAACAGCTAAGTCAAATCATGGTGGAAATTTATCAGGAATCCACACAAAAAAAAACTTTATCGATATTGGACTTAAAATAATAGTCCAACCAGCAATTCAAAGAAAACAAGTTACATTTTAATGAGATGATGATGTCCGCTTTGTACTAGACCAGCATGCTCATATGGCCTTCAAATTTTGGAAATTGGCACTTTTCAGTCTCTTTTGGTCGAGTTAATTTCAAACACCTTAAACGATATCCGCCAACGTACCATCCAAAGCTCTCAACACAATCCATTGAACAGCAAAAAAATAAACAGCTGCGCCAAGAGCGCATGATACGCCCGTCGTCAACATTCATACAATATTTGTAGAGACTTTCTTTCCCATAACTCTTGAATGAAAAATCTAAATTTCACCAAAAAGGATACAGACCGTAAAACTATCAATTCCAATAACTGTGCGAAGTTTGAAGTGAATTTGCCAAGAGGTTCTCAATTTACAGCGCTACATACGAAAAATCGCTTACAATTTGATGAATAAAGTCCCATAACTCTGGAATGAAAAATTGAAATTTCACCAAAAAGTAAACAGACCATAAGACTATCAATTCCAATAATTATGCGAAGTTTGAACTGAATTGGCACAGGGGTTCTCAATTTACAGCGCGACATATGAAAAATTGCCTTAAAATCACGTACAATTTGATGAATAAAGTCCCATAACTCTGGAATGAAATTTCGAACTTTCACCATAAAGTATACAGACCGTAAGACCATCAATTCCAATAACTCTGTGAAATTTGAAGTGAATTGGCCAAGGGTTTCTCAAGTTAGAGCGTGACATGTGAAACGGACGGATGGACGGACGGACAGTCGGACATTGGTATACCATAATACGTCCCGTCTTAAAGACGGGCGTATAAAAACACATCAAAATTGGATGAAAAATAAAATTTCTATATACCTTTCAAATATGCAAAATTTCAGAATTTTAGACCTCTTTCGAAATAAAATTGCAAACAAATATTTCTGGTCCATCAATAACTCATACATAAAGATGAACACTCCAAACAACTGCATAAAAACTGGTTGAAAATTTAAAAAGTTAAATTTTTTAAATCCACACCCATTTGACCCCTTTGGTCAAAAACAATAATAGTTACATAATAACGTTATGCATGTTTCTGAAAGGGATTTTCTGAAGGAATGCATTAAAAAATCCTCATCAAAAAACATATAACCATTTATACCCATATATATGGACACAGCCTTTTTGACAGCTTTACGCCTCTTGTTTCTTTTATGTTCTTCTGATCACCAACATAACATTTTGTAGGAGACCATCCAATGAAAATTCCTATCAAGTTTGGTTCCAATTGGTCTAGTGGTTTCAGAGAAAAAAATTAAATGTAAAATTTAAGAACAATGACGGCGGACACCAAGTGATGGCAAAACCTTACCTCGTAACCTAACACTTTGGGTCAGGAGAGCTAAAAATGTTAACATGAATTTTCTTCTGCTCTTGGAGAAGCTATACCGAGGTGAAGCATTAATTATGTATATTCAAGACGGGAAAACAAGAACAAACTAGCACATTAAGGGTGGGGACGAACAAATGAATACATTCCGAGTATAAACTATATGAAAAGGATACTCAAATTTTCGCAGTTGCTGTTAATGATGTATGCGGGGGGAAAATGCACACATTTCCACCTATACCGGTTATGCAAGACAAAGCTACTTTTAATTTACTATTGTTCAGTTGTTGCACGTAGACCACAATGGCGGTGTGTGATATTTGGTATGTAGCTGTATTATCATATGATGATGTGTCATGTATCATCACGACCTTCATATGCCTTGTATATCAAGGTCAAATAAATGAATTTTGTGGTCATTGTCGTGCCCATACTGTCATCTTTTGCTTATGAAATTTGGTATTAAGATGCATTGCCATGAACAATGTGTTGCTTATTATTACGACCTTAATGTGACCTTGACATATCATATATGTTGGCTTTTATGGTGCTTAACACCACTTTCAACATTATTTCAGAGCCAGTGCAGGATAAAAGAAGGAATGTATTCACTGCTCTAGGGATAACATTGATTTATTGCTAGAAGTGGCGTAAAATACTTGATTATCATTATCATTTACAAGTTATGGACCCCATTGGAAATAAACCTTGTTGCTTTATGGGTTATCCAAGGTAGTCATGCACTGTTCCTATACCTAATTATTTTGTTGTTTTTTTTAAATGTATGTGCTTGATATTTGCCTGAATAAAAATGAATGAATGAATGAATGAATGAATGAATGAATGAATGAGTGAATCTATTTAAAATATTGGTACCATACTGTCAGCATGTTATTATTATCATTGTAAAGAAATAATCACTTGACTTATTGTTCAATTCAAACTCACCACCTATCGACATGTATATTTCTAAACTAGCCATCACCAAATCTTTGAAGTTCAGCTCCACATTTTCACCAAACAGTTTAAGTCCTAGCTGTACCGTTCCTGTAAACTTATTTAACTGTGCAAGAACATTCCACTCCTCTACGAATATATCTAAAAGCAACTGTCGAAATAACAAAAAGTGATTAGCATTCATTAGTCTTATTACACTTGTCAGAATAGCATGATTAAACTTATTACAATACCCCTTGAAAGTAATACAGTTAGATCGGATAAGGTCTAACATGTGTAATTATGTATTGCATAGTCCATTTAATAATATGTCTGGATGAGTACAGTAACTTAATTCTGACCTGAATACCCATTGTACCACGTCTTAGACTGTAAGAAGAGTTTGAAGATACCAAAGGGGCAATCAGAATCCGCATATCGAAGAAGAACAGACAACACAATGGCGAAAAGAAAAGGTACAAAAGGACAAACAACGATCTACAAAACATAGATATAAAACTAAAGATTGAGTAATACGAACCCCACTAAAATCCAGGGGTGCTCCGGAAGGGTAAACAGTTCCTACTCCACTAGTGCCACCCGTCGTGTTAATCTAGTTAATCTAGTAATATTCCTAGATAACTTGCAAAAAGATGTTATGTGATAGATACACTAGATTTTGCGTACATGTAGTATTTTGTTTTTGGCCACAGATTAATTATAGAAAGTAGTTTTGAAAGATAAAATAACAGATTATATATACAGTTATTTCGTTTTGCTGAATTGATAATAATGTTTAGGATTTTTATGACATCATTTCTTGATATAGTTCGTTTTCCTTCTTAAAAATCCAGTTTTCAACTCAACAATTTTATTTCTGGATGTTTATTAACATATGATATATACGCACTTTGACAACTAATTTCCTAAATTTTGGAGTGAGTACAAATATTGTAATGGCTAAACCATCAAAACAAAATAGCAGACATGTGCTTTCAATGTCTATTTCATTGTACCATATGTATCAACCAAACACCTGTCTATATCAAACACCTGTCTATATCAAACACAAGGAGGTTCAGTTTAGACAGGCTTCACTTTAACAGTTTCTTTGTAATTTGTTTATTTATAAAGAGGCAGATACAAATACACAAAAAAACATAAAACAGATATGACATGCAAATACAATATTGCACAGGCAAAAGCAATTTGTAAAAACAAACATTTTGCAGCACTGCACTAAAATTTCAAACACCAAGGATATTTTCAAATGACAGCCACTTTTTGAATATATATGTATATTCTTTTTGTGTAGAGGATAAGAAATTTATGGTTGTCTTTTCTAGTTTAATACAATATTTTAGACCACCATTTATACTGGGTTTATTTCCCAAACATCTACATTTATATACATAATACTTTAAAATCAAAATGACTTGATTATTAGTGTTATCTGGATCTTAAGGGCATACAGGCTGTCAGAATTGATTTTTTTTTATATTGAAAGTTGTCAATATTCGATGTTTCATACTAATTGCAGTTGAAATTTTTCATAATATCATACGTAAATAGCATAGAACGAAGGAAATACGTCGTTGTTTTATTTTCTTGAATCCAGTAAAGAATCCAATGTTTACCCGCACAATATTCATACATTCATACGACCTACACAGTGACCTCATTCGGTAAAACGTTTGCGCATGTGCGAAATTGTTTGTTGAAAAAAAAAACACATGGTACAAACCAAAACATTGATGGATTCTACATGAAAACGACACAAAAAGGAGGATTCAGCAATCTTTGTGTAAAAATTAAAAAAGATGCTATACCGACCTACTCCATTTTTCAACAAGTAAGCATAATTTAGTATCTTTTTTCGGCCGAATCGTATTTTGACAGTAGAATTGCATCGTAGTTTTTTATATATTCTTTTTTTTTTTCAGGAGAAAACGCTAGGTGATATCTCTTTTAAATTAGAGACTAAAATAATGAACTTCATGTCTGTTTTTTTTTCAAAAAAAAAAATATAATCAAGACAACTTAAGTGTTGTCAATAATATGCAATACAATTTTTTTTACAATTTTCCCTTTATCGGGCCCCTTTGCAGAGTTTGGGTTTGTTTTTATTGATTTCATCACATGTTTCCGATTTTAAGTGTCATTCTTACTAAATACCATTATATAATATTAACTGATTACACCGGGATCCAATTTCATAGATACAGTACAGTCAGGGACATACCATGATAAATCACTGTGATAGACGTATCACTCGTCTTAGTGATATAGATACATCTTTTGTTCTGTTTAATATATTTACTTACTTTCTTTTGCATTTTGAGTGATAGCAAGTAACACTCTAAATACAAAAGAAATTTTGAATATATGTTAAACAGAACAAAAGATATATCAATATCACTGAGAAGAGTGATACGTCTATCACAGTGATTTATCATGGTATATCTCTAAATGTACTGTATATTTCTTAAATTATATTAATTCTAACGAATTTACATGCAAAATGTTACCTGCTTATTTATAGCAGTTATCAGTATTCGGCAAACTTCGGAAATAAGAAGCCAACTTATAATTAGGTGTGTTAATGGCGATTCCACCGACAGACACTCGAATTATTTTCACTAATTACGACATTATAGCATATTTTTTAAACCTGGCTTCTTATTCAGAACATTTTATTAGTATAAAAAATACTGGCAATTTTAATATAAACAAAAAAATTCAATTCTGGCAGCCTGTATGCCTTAAGGTGTAATACCACTAATTAATTTCTTTAACAATTTCTACTAAATTTGTGTTTTTTTCGAGCCTATGTGGCAATTTTTTCTTAAGTTTAACCTTTCCAGGACCATATATTTTCAGAAGCATACATGATTCCTCTACCTTCTGTCAAATTATCAGGGCATGTTTAAAATCTTGCAGTGAAATGCCAGGCTATGAAAACACCTACTCTAAAAGTAGCTCTGTCATCCCCCAGAAATTCAGTATTTATATGTCATGCACAAATCCTCCATAGAGGTATTGAAATACTATACAACAACATCCATCAAATTTGGGCTCAAAATAATCCCTATATATTTAACTTCAATTATCAATTTTAACTATTCCATTCCATTAAAATAGACAGGTAGGCTAAAAAAACACAAATGTAGTAGAAAATGTTAAAGAAATTAATTAGTGGTTTTACACCTTCAGGCAATTAACGTCAAATTGAAATTTTGTTGCTATCATGTTCAAATTAGTCTACAAATGTCACAAGAGACCCAGAGTGACATTTTTCATACAAATATGTTGCACAATGTGGTGTCAAATTACATGGTCAAAATGCATGATATGTAATATTTTGGAATTTTGCTCCCAAACACTGGATAAATATGGACAGAGGGCATTGCAACTCATTTTATTTTTATTTATGACTTGATAATTATTGAGAATATGTGATTGAATGTGTTTTTGCAGTAGTAGGGCATATAATATTGAAAATAGGATAAATATTACGAATTTTAACAATTGCATCACTCGCCAGTTGGTCGACTTCAAATATAGAATATGGTGATATCATTATTAGATTTTTTTCAATACTGCAAATTTTTCCTCATCAATTTTGGTAGTTTCAGTTAGAATACATGTAGAATGTTCTAATAAAACAATATAAGGCTATAGAAAGTAGTTTTAATTGAAAATTTTGAAGTAAAAACCAGGTAATTTAAGTGATCTCAGGAAAATTATATTGACTACATTGTACTTAGTATTTTCTGTTAATTTTTCAAATTGTCAAAATTGGATTTCATATTCTGGAGTATTATTTGGTTGTAAATGTACATTTGAAAATTCAGCTAACTTGAACAGTGGAAAAAATAACGTGAAAACATATATTTGTTGTATTTTGGGCGACATTACAGTTGCAGGTCAAAAGAAATTCCAAGACCTCAATATCAATAAATCATTTTTTTTCTTCAAATTTCGTGCAATTAGATGGAATTCCAACTGAAGATCAAGATGCAAAAAGTTATTTCATGTCTTAAACTACATAATTTATGGGGTTAAAGCATAAATTAACAAAGTTTAGAATACTGTGACCTCATTTTATGTGACAAAAAATGAGGGGGGCTAAAATGCTAACATTTCAGAGTATTTAGATATTAAATACACAACTGAGGCATATATATGTGTTAATATTGCTTACTAAATTGTGCTTAATAACTGTCATAATTATATGTAAGAGAAAAAGTAAGTTTTGAAATCTACACATTCTGAACTCAATAAAAGCTGTAAATGAAGATATTTTCATTAAAAATCTGGGAATTTGTTTTTGATTCAGGAAGTCAACAATACAACATAGATCTTTATATTTCACTTTTCTGTATGAACTGTATAAATAATAAAACCATGAAAACAATTAAAAGTTGGACATCTATTTCACAGCTCTGGTTTCCTTTTTAGCAGCAACACTCTATCAAGGAAATCATGAGAGAGACAGAACCGTATAGGTGGCATAATGGTTAGAATACTCGCCTCGAGTGCGGTAGATCGTGCGTTCGAGCTCCAGTCGGGTCAAACCAAAGACTATACAATTGGTATTTGTTGCTTCTCCGCTAAGCACACAACATTAAGGAGAAAAAGCAAAGACTGGTTGGCTGGGAATCAGAATAATGTGTGTGAGTGGAGCGACATTTCTACCCGCAGACTTTTGTTTCAGTGAGCTAACACAATATAAATCCAACTCAGTGTGTTGGTCTAGAATAAATCGGATTTCTTCATCTCATTGAAAATTAACTTGTTCTCGCCATGATATATCTGAAAAAATGCTGAATGCTGAATAAACATGCCATATCAACTGAGAGATATATACTCCATTTGCAGGAGCTGCTGGAATGTTACATAAAACTGGAAAATTCACAATGGGAAAAATGAGATTGTCTCTTTTGTTCTAAAATTTGGTCCTTCACAGACCATCTCTTTTTGTCACAAAAAAAAACAACAAAACAAGTCCTGTCATTCAACAATAAATATTGAAACTGATGAATATTCTAAATTCATAGAAAAAACTCTGTCACAGCTCTTTTTTTCTAACTCTGAATGTAAGACGGCGATCTTGATCCATTCGAAATATAGTTTTTGTTCATGATATCCAGTCGTCTGGTCCAATCTCATCTTTGGATTAAATTGCGCTTTTATTTTTGGTTTCCTTAGTGCATGTGTTATTGGTAACGAATAAACATATGGTAAATGTAGATTATATAAGTTTAATTAATTATTCATACATACGGATAACGAAACAGTTCATCTCCATTCCATAATTCCAGCTCTGTCGTACGATAGTGTATATTTATATCTCTTGACAAAGACAACCCTATCCCTCTTGGTCTAAAACGTAATCCCTCCATGGTAGAAAATATATCCATATTGTCAAGCAAATTGCGAGATTCTGGTGGAAGCATAAGAATAACTGTTCCTCCATTGCTTTGACATATGTCAACAATAAGGCGAAGTTTGTTCCCATCAAGGGGTGGTGGAAGGCTAAACATTTCCCCATATATACTAAAGGATATATCTGTTCCAAACCGAAACACACTATACAATCGATCACCAAACACTGGTGCGCCTCTACAATCTTGAAATCTGTCAATGTTTCTTCCAAAAACTAAATCAGTTTTAAGATCTGTAACTGATATCATTCCAACACCAGATTTACTGAATCGCAGCCATGGCGGAAGTTTGATATTGAGTCTATCAAATACAGTACCAAGAAATGAGCCAGATGTAATAAAATCATGTACGTCTTTCGGGGTTATATCAAAAAGTAAACACTTATTATCGTGCCTGTCATCTATTGCAATACCATCATGTTGGTTATACAAGGAAGAACTAGTGATTAACTCAAAGTTCAACGTGGTTGATATAACTGTAATTCCCGTTAAGGAAACTGGGATCGAAAGGTCGTTTATTTCAAGAAATATGATACCCACTGTATAGAACACTGATTGATTCGTTTTCAACTGGTACCATGGACTGGTAGAGGAAAGCATAATCTGGAACCTGTTACCAATATCCCCGCAGGACGTCAGCGTTATGTATGCACATCCTCGTGGAAGAAGCCGTCTTGCTATCCTGTAAGTTTCAAAGACTGTTGGAGCTATGCTGCTGCCTATCAAACATTTGAAAGGTCTTAGATATATGCCTTAATCCAGGAATCGTTACATTTGTAGTACAATAAAGGTATACCAATAAATTAGTGCGAAAGGATATCCATGGATGTAAATTAACATAAGAGATTATCCAACATTACACTTCAGACACAAATTGAATTAAAGGAACGTTAACAGTGCTCTAAATCTTTGTTTTTTTTGTCTAATATACAAATAACATTCTCCTGGTACCTGATGTATGAAAGCAAACGGCATGAAACGGAAACAGTACAGCGCGGACATAACAAACGATATGCTTACCAGAGAATTTAATGATGCTTGTCTCTGCTCTTTTCAGTACATATTTGCAGTTGTTATGGATTTTTTTAGATTGAAGGTTAAACACAATAAGTACATTGTGGGCACAAATAAAATTCATTTGCACCCGCTGTAAAACAGGCCAGAAAATCTGGATAAAGGTTCACTTTTCTAACTGTTTCTAAAGCCTGTGCAACTAGTTTTACATTTCTGTCAAATTAATAAAAGTTTGAATATACCAAAGGGGTAATCAGAAGCTGTAAATCGAAGAAGCGCAAACAATGACGAGGACGAACAATTAAATACAAAACAGTACACAGAAAACTAAGATTCGAGTAACACAAACACCACTAAACTATATATGCATAATGTATATACAGTGGAACCTGTCTAATCTGACACACCAAGGGACCAGAGAAATGTGTCGGATTGTACAGGATGTCGGATTATTCAGGTTTTACCTTTAGTTAACAGAAATGTTAGTGCCGAAGCGGTGAATACAAGACGGGCGATACCATGGGGACTAATATTCTACCAGTGCACACGATGCGTGTTTGGAGAGCCAAATAAATAAAAAGTCTTTGGGAGCAATTAAACCAAAAGGCCTAAACAGGATAGATAAAATTAAGCCAAAAGATATAAACAGAATTGACAAAATTGGCTATGGTTACCTATGCTGGAAGCAGATTGACTTCAGTTTTGATAAATTACATTACCTAGGAACAGTAAATTTCAAGCATGAANCAGGATAGATAAAATTAAGCCAAAAGATATAAACAGGATAGATAAAATTAAGCCAAAAGATATAAACAGGATAGATAAAATTAAGCCAAAAGGTCTAAACAGAATTGACAAAATTGGCTATGGTTACCTATGCTGGAAGCAGATTGACTTCAGTTTTGATAAATTACATTACCTAGGAACAGTAAATTTCAAGCATGAACATATCTTATAAACCACATCAGTGCTGAAACCCAAACTACTGGGCAGATGATACCCTGTGGACTAATAGTCCATAAGTAATGGAATAGACCTAGTGCCCATGGGCTGTTTCTTGAATAACCTTCATCAGGTAAGGAAAACCAAATGATTGGGAGCAAATAAAACATAAACTGACTAGCAAAAATCGACTTGACTTACTTAATTTTTCTTCAGCATTTTTTTTTCTTAAATACTAGATAATGCAAGATAAAAGTACCTATACATGTCATGAGAGAACTATATTTTTTAAAGCTTCAAAGTACGACAGTATTTAACTTAAGAACTTCCATTGAGACATTGGGATTGTACTCAGCATGAAAACGGACTTCATAAGTTGAAAAAAAATTGTGTCCGATCCCGATTTGTTATATCTAACAAATAAAATTGTTGAACTAAATTGAAACACATTATATCATAGATATAATGTCATCGATGACAAAATGTGTGTTAAGGTCCCAAGGAATTCCAAGTTTCTGTTTGATTTTCTTCCAAGAACATTTAAGGCCCAGAGTCAGGATAATGCACAAGTCTAGTCACATGTATCTGTGAATTGTTGCTTCAGTGAGGTAGAATTATAAAAAAAAATCTCAGTCAATTTGTTGATCTGTTACAAATCCTGCCACATTATTATCTCATCAACATGTAACTTGTTCTCTACATAATCAAACTAATTGGTTTTTTTTTACATTTGGTGTTAAACAAATATCTGATAAATATATATTTTACAATATCTTACTTCTTACAAATTTCTAGGGATGTCATTGGCTTAAAGTGAGCATGTGGAAACTGTGTATATTCAACACATGGTCAGTAGTTTTTAATACATGGTTAGTAGTAGAGTTACCTCCCTTTTTCTTAAAAAAAAGATGGATCACTTAACCAAATCACTCACACATAACACAAAAATTACATATTTATTAGTTTTGATGCACTTACATCTACAGAAAACCATTCATGCAAATGTAATCAGTACGCTCTCACCCCATATTGAATTTACTGACCCCGTATATATCGTATTAGGTCACTAACACACTGTGTAACTAATATTATTTATATCATGTAGATTGAGATATCTGTGTACAAATTTCTTTACTCAATGACCAAAGAATACAGTTACTGGTATTAATTTTGATTGAGGCTTGATTTCTTCTTCTTCATCTAATTGCATGTTATTTTGGTAATGAGCAAATATCTGATTAGGGCTATTCCATTTAAATTTCCCACCAGGGGGCGGAACGCCATTGATTTATTTTTCTATTGGTGGTAGGAAAAATATGAATGTAAAATTATTGGTTGGGGGTAAACAAAACTCGATTTCTGTTGGTAGGGGGTGTAATCAAAGAGCTTTTTTTTTTTACCTAGACATGTTCTGAATCATAATTTTTCCGTGCGTTACCAATTTTTTCAGTACAGAACACGGTAGATTTTTACGTATATCGATCGATTTTTTTATTAGATTTCACGGTAATTATAAAAATTTGAACTTTGAAATTCATAACATTCACAATGCCTTCCCAGGAAAGACGTTTGAAAGAAAGTGGAAAAGGAAAACAAAAGTTTGACATCGTATTTTTCGACTTCTTAAGTTGATATAAAAAATGAGTTATTTCCCTTTGTTATACATTTGCACTTGAAACAAACCAAAATTAACAAAATCTAAATATGCCATTTGCAATATTTTATTATCAAACACAATAAAACTAATTAAGTTTAATCTGAAATAAAAACCTGTTTACTTCAACTGAAACAAAGACAATATTTACCAACAACCAGTTTTATACATTACCTGTAGTAATAACACACATGCGTAAATACACCTTTCCATTCTCTTATCAATCATCAGTAGATTAACCAATCACAGCTGGTATATTTAACACGTGAGTAAACAGCTGATAGCAACACATGTGGTCAGTCATAACCTCATTCAAACATTCTTATCTAAACAGTTAAGTGTATAGGAGAATTCTGCAAGTTTTTACCAAAAAATGGTTAAAATATGCTGCTGGGGGCAAGTAATTCAGATACCAGGTATCCAGAAAGAGTCCAAAATGTCAGCTTTATTCCATTCTCGAAACCAAAGACAATTTTTTTTTATTTTTGTCTGAGATGATCAATACATGCAAATATTTATTTGCATTCATTCATTGTATTAAGATGTAAACATTATAATGGCACTGCTATTTTCTTTATAGTTACATTTGTAAATGTTTTCATGATTAAAGTATTATTATTAATATCCATCCATAAAAATTGAAAACAAAGTACTTAAAATAAACATAAAATATGAATTATATATATTTTTTAGCATTTTGGTCAGTGGGCAATCCTCTGATCAATAAAACATGAAGAAGAAAAATAATGAAAATAAATATAAAATATTTTTGTTTATATTTTAGCATTTTGTAAATGGGCAACCCTCTGATCAATATCCTGACTCATGTCCTGCCACGGGTGGACTTAGTATTTGAGGCTAGGAGAAAGCCTAAAAAACTAGTGCCAGACAGTTCAGCTGGAACTTCTTTTAAATTTGAGTTCTGATAAGACTACCCCAACAACATGTGAACATGTTCCTGATAACCTGTAAAATACCAAAAAGGATATATTATAAATAGTTAAATAAATAAAAACAATCAAAATAAAATATTTT
>MJUT01006035.1:82823-93553 GCA_002080005.1 Gigantidas platifrons
TTATTTTTTCCTTTATCCATATTTTTTCTATTTAATGATAAATTTGAATCAGTTAAAAAAGATATATAATTTTCTAGTAAATATTCGTCCCCGTTTGGAAAATCGATTTCTGTAAATACCAAAAAATCTTTAAGCTCAGCCGTTCTTGCATTGAAATCTCCCGCCAAAGATATATATTTATACGAACTCGAAAAATTTCTTACATCGAAATCTATGTCATTGAATGCTCCTTGAAACGAGTACGAGGTGAATTCTGGTGGTATATACACAACACCAATTAAAACATCTTCATCTAATTTAAATAATGTGGATGACACTATTACCCAAAATACAAATTTATTTAAGAAATAATTCATGGAAGCCATATGTATATATTGTTTTTACCACGGGTAGGCCTTTATGTCACATAGTTTTACACCGAGCGTTAGCGAGGGGTAAAAAGCTGACATAAAGACCTACCCGTGGTAAAAACAATATATACATATGGCTTCCATGAATTATTTCGATTCTAATATGTAAAAATTAGTAAAATATCGTTATAAATTGTCGACGACGTCATAAATTACAATTGGTGTAGGTATATATTAATTTTACCACGGGTTTGGACTCAAAGCGTTTGAATGACGTCATATTAGAATGTCATTTTTATACGCCCGTCTTTAAGACGGGACGTATTATGGTATACCAATGTTCGACTGTCCGTCCGTCCGTCCGTCCGTTTCACATGTTGCGCTTTAACCTAAGAACCCCTTGGTCAATTTACTTCAAATTTTACAGAGTTATTGGAATTGATAGTCTTACGGTTTGTATACTTTTTGGTGAAATTTCGATTTTTCATTCCAGAGTTATAGGACTTTGTTCATCAAATTGTAGGTGATTTTTCGTATGTCGCGCTGTAAATTGAGAACCCCTTCACCAATTCACTTCAAACCTCGTACTGTTATTGAAATTGATAGTCTTTACTAATCAACAATTGAAGGCATATCCTGACCATTAGATTATTTGGATTTGTTTGCAATATATGTGTATAGTTGTTTTTGTTTTTGTTTTTGTTTATTTTGTCAATACAAAAGGTATGTCAAACTATTATAGTGTTTTATTTCAACCTAAATATTGTATAAATGTTCCAATTCATGTTTATGGTGCAGCTGTTGGTGAAATTTAGATTTTTCATTCAAGAGTTATGGCAAAGAAAGTATTTACAAATATTGTATGAATGTTGACGACGGGCGTATCATGCGCTTTGGCGCAGCTGTTTATTTATAATAGTTATAAATTTATTTAAATTTTCCTTATATCCAAAAGCAATCACGCCCGATTTTCTATGTCATTGTGAAAACTTTTGTCTGTTTTTTGCTTTATATATATACCACGGAAAATTAATTTCATCAGTGTCATCAGTTTTTGTTTCTTGTAAGCATATAACATCAGGTTGACAGATTAATTCACCAAATTCAGGATAATTTAATCTTAAATTCAGACCACACCAATTTAAACACAATACCTTCAATTTATGTTGTACAATTAAAAAAGAACAATAAACATTTAAATCATCTATATTTACATCGTTAATACTGTTCGATTCGTCACCTTGAGAAACGTCTTGTTCTCCCTGACACCTCTATTCACCCTGCGAGGGTGTAGATGGCGGTCTCCTTCTCTTCGTGGCTGGTCTACTAAGCAAGTTTGATTGGCCTACGGCATGGTGTCCTTGAGCGGCGTCGCTATATTGTCTTTGCGGTGGTGTTTGTCTATCTTGTCTATGCGGGCTGTTTAAATCGTTCGACGGATCATATAGTTTGTTTTCAATAAACAGTCTATCTCGAACCAGTTTTGTGCGCAAGCCCTTTTGTTAACAATCACGCACCACAGGGTACAATGCTCGTCGTTTCTCCTCCATTTGAGTCGGAGTTCTCTTATTCCAAAATAATTGCCCCTAAGTTTGTACGCATTTTGAAGAATTAGTGTCAATTGTCTATAGTAAATAAATCTCGCCACTATCGGTCTTGGTATTCTGTCCGGCGTTTCCCTTCGTCCGAATCGGTGTACATTTCCAAACTCTATGTTCTCCTCTATTCCTGATTCGTTTTTATTAACTCTCTTAGTATTCCTTCTGTGTAATCACGTGGTGATTCAAATAGTCCTGTGAAAATCAAATTATTTTCATCGATCTGCATTTTAAATCGGTAATATGAGTTTTCAAATTCTCCTGTTCCTGTCTATGTTCCCTCAATTCTTCCCGTCCTATTGATGTTCTTTTCACAACTTCCTCAAATGTCTCTTCAGCGTATCTATTTCAGTTTTATTAGATGAACAATTGCTTTTAGCACCTTCAAATATATCGCTCTTCACCTGTGTACTATTTTCTATACCTTTATTTTTCTCTTTAAGTTCTTTCACTGTAATTTCTAATGAGCTAACTTTTCTTGTAATGTCCACGAGGCTGGTTTTAACTGCGTCTATCTTATTTACATGTGTTTCTATTTGTTTTAATCTCCCACCTACTCTGTTCATAAAGGCTGACATTTCTGCAACAATTTCATTTGATCCATCATGTAAGACTTCTCTAGTCTTTCAAAACGTCGGACGTTTCCTTTACTTTTTCCTTGTGTTTCGCATTAGGCATGTCTCTTGATTTTTTTAAGCGTACTGTTTTTACCCATTCATACAGACCCTCAATATTTTCACTTAACACCTCGCTACGCTATCAAAGAATAATATACGTAGTGCGGGTCACTGGTCGCGTTTGATATGAGCGGTGAGTTCAAATTCAGATTCAATGCACAAATACTTGTAAAGTTACTATTAACAAAAATCGTAATTCAACATTTCCAGGAACCAGAGGGACAGTAGGGTTCATGTTGAAGTCAAACGCCTTCAAAATTATCTTTCCAAATTCCATCAAATTAGCTGTTTTATGATATTCTTACGAGACGAGACGCGACGAAAAAAAATTATTAACCTTCCATCTTTCATTCGGAACCTCTCATACATATTTAGATATCGATCAATCAATATTTATATAAAAATTTGAAACTTGACAAACGATTATCGTTATGTACTGTGCAAATGAATGAAACAATCGAAATTTAAAGTTCCATACAAATATTAGAATCTTAATAAATTAGCCCTCATTTTAAAACGTGGGACGTAATTTTCTTCATTGAAAATATTTTCGGTTCTCCACCACATATTGTGTAGCTTTTCCTTGTGTTCGATTGTAGTGTTTATTTGAGTGCAACAATACCAACAATATAATTCAACACTAGCTCGGTAGAGCGAGGCCGGGATCAGCAGGCATTGAAAAATCAACAAGTACTGGAGAATGCACTGCCGCCAACTCCAGAACTGCTGGTTTTTATAGTTGGTTAGCAAAGTCACTGACGTAGGCAGTATCTAAATATTATTCAATTTTTGCTGCTCATCAAATATATTTCATACCAACGGTCATCATGACCAAATAAACACTTTGCTGACCCATATATATTTTCGTTCAAATAAACTGTTTATTTTATCAAACATTCCTTATTTCTGCATATGTTTGAGTTAATTTTATTTTCTGATAATGAATAAAGTAAAGAAATACATCTGAAAATATATTAATATTTTCAAAAGTATATTTTCAAAAGATGCAAAATGAAGTACTATAGATTAATTGTTAAAAAAATAAATAAGTCAATATACGATAGGTCTTAGCATCGTACGATATTTCGTTGGGTCAAAAGCAAGAACTATTAAATTTATACATTTCATAAGGCATTCAATAAATGAATACAAAATATGAAATACACATGAAATAAAATACAATTTACAAATATAATACATATTTTAATGATAATTTACGGCACGATAGAAAACATTGAAAATGCAAGCACACTTTAAAAGAAGAAAGAATATTTTCCGTGATTCGGCATACAGAAACATTTGAAAACTTTGAGGCCAAGTTCCTTTGCTCTAATGAATTGCTGGAAATCTCTGTAAACAGATCATAAAGTGGACCATGGTCTACACTGGACGACAAGATTTTAGTTGATTTATATCAGGCACAAATGGGTGTCATCTTTAGCACTTTTCCTGATATTTAAAAAAAAATTACATAGCCATGAAAAAGTGACTACTCATCTATTAAAGCAGTAGTCCATTTAATTTTGCTTTAATAAATGTAGTATTGGATTCATACATGTATATGTATGCATGAGGAAAGCAATTGAAAGATGACAAACAGTGAAATGATGGTAGTAAATTGCATGCATGTGGCATCACAAACATATGCACTGTACTAAGACGCAACTAAAACCGGTATTACAAATAATGCATATGCTCAGGTAAAAAAAAGTTTTAAAAAAATCCCTACCTACCCTATAGCTACCTAGCAAATTTTGGGATGTTACCCTACACTAACATATTTTTTTTGGCCTGACTAGTATATATGTACTTATTAGTGAAAAGAGGAATGTGTAAGACACGATAATACTATTGATATTACCTTAAAAGCAGTAATATTCCTGCCACACAGGCAAACATAATCAGGCTGGAAGATGTCATGTTCACATGCTGAGGACACTCAATCTTGTGTCTTAGCTTGGCAGGACCAAGACCAGGAAGACTTTTTTAATGTTATTCGATTTTTGATTGGTTTGAAAAAGCTTTTTGATTAATAGAGAAAGCATTGCTATATTTACATACGTGTTCAAATTATTAAATATAGCTAAGAATATTCTTTGTGAAGACATTTGTTGCAACCTATCAAATATTTACAATAACTTATTGAATAAGAATTATACCGATATCTGATTATTTACCAGATTAGAATCACATCCTGATCAATATAAAACATTCTAACATGACCTCCTTCATTCGTTTTGTTAAAAATAAGAGATGCAATATTCATTCGGTATAATCTCATTAGCACATACGCCGGTGAATGTGACTGACCTTTCCATTGGCAGCATAAATTGTGTGCGGCATTATCCGAAAACGTAAATATAAATTACCGTCTTCAAATCAAAGTACACTACCGTATTTGTACTGTTAGACATATCAGAATCGAAATAAATCATGGAAGCCAGAGTGTGTTTTGAGTTTTAACATGGATTGGCGGATATTATTAAGTTTTATCCCTCGCTTCTCGCTCGGGATAAAATACTGACATCCTCCAATCCATGTTAAAACTCCCAACACATTCTGGCTTCCATGATTTATTTCTTAATTATATATTATACAAACTCTCCCCATCTATCAAACGTGGAAGGGGCCGTCGTGGCCGTGCCCGTATGGTAGTTGGATTTATAACTACCTATGCAATCAGTGCCTATCACCACTGATGTTGTGATTTCGAATCTCGATCAGGGCGAGGTGTAGAACATTAAGTGATAAAGTTTAATTTAAACATATTTTATTCAATAATATGACATGCTAATACAATGCAATATGTAATATACGACAAGGATTCGGAAACAAGCTGAGCTTATATAAATCCGTCTCCTTACAAATCGACGACAATATGAAAACATCATAGCGCATAGCACGCTCATGAAAATTGAACGAACATTACATAATAATAAACAATTCACAATGAAGATTGCAAAAGTAGATGAACAAAGAATGTACATGAAAATAAAATAAAAAGAGGGTGAAGGATGAAATGCTGTCTTCGTATAATAAGCATTTACAAATCTTTTGCTGTCTATGATATATTTTTGCACTTAAGTAAAAATAAGTGTATTTTGTTCATCAGTTAGAGCAGTTGATCCATACAATAACAGTTTGGTTGAAATAGGGACAAGTAAATTTAGGGAGTTGATAGTAGTGTCTCGGATCACTGAATAATTTCTATACTGAAGTAGAAAGTGGGCTGTCGTCTCGGTCTGACCACAAGTACTTCTATCAACTAGATTACGTAAGAAATTGTGCGCATTTAACGAGCTGCTATTCATGGGCAATCTTGCATGAAGGACTTAAAGTGATAAAATTTGTCAGTGACTTGCGACAGGTCGGTGGTTTTCACCGAGTCCTTCGGTTTCCTCCACCAATAAAACTGACCGTCACGATATAGCTGAACTATTTTTGAAAATGGCATTAAACACCATCAGACAAACAAACAAACAAACAAACCAAATGTGTAACAATAACGTAACGGATTTCAAATTTCAGCATAGCATTTTAACTCCAAATTCAAATATTTACCTAGCATCAACAATTCTGATTTTTTTTCCAGTGCCTCAAGCGCTTTCCTCTTTGAATCTGACATAAGTTCTTCTGACGAGAATACCCTTTTGATTGTTGATTGTAATAAATAAATAATTCAGAAAAATATAGACTTCTATAACATATTGCTGTTGTTGCTATGATACTGTATTATTTATATAATAATGTGGTCTTGTCCAGGCAACATGCCAAAATATTACCCAGGTCTGAGAGACATATTACCCGATCGGAAGGGAAGGGTAATATGTCTCTCAGACCTGGGTAATATTTTGGCATATCACCTGAACAAGATCACATTAATATCATTTTGATACTGAGTGTCTAATTGTCCAGGTAATATGAAAAATTATTATATAGATAGATGTGAATTATGGAGATTTATCCGTGAAATAAATTCCGATATTTCACATGTGAAATGTCAGTTTTTTCCCGTCAGAACTACTTTTAGACAACTATAAGTGTAGTGTTTACGTCCCTTGTTGTGTTATCGTGAATACACACATGATTGTAAACTGAAACAATTTTATAAACAAATGAAAATAAAGTTGCCCTAGTACTTTTATAAATTATTTTAATTGAATCATTTTATTTATACATTAAAATTAAACACTTGCTTATTCTAAATCGAATCATTTCACTAGCATAACACAACAGATTTAAATATAAACAAACAACGGCAATGTTAAAAGTGCATTGTAGATTGTCAGTTTCCTAATTCCTTTCACCACCCCTTTTCAATGAAAAATCGTCTGCTTTGAACAATCTTAAAATTAACAACAACAAAAAATGTCTGATTATTTTGACGCATATACGGCAGCTGTAGTCCCCCAAATTTTAGAAGAAAATGATTTTGACTTAGAAAATATGGAAATGCCAGAATTTAATATTCTAGATGTCCAAATAACTGTTACAAATTCCAATGCCAATACAATGAAAATGCGTACCAAACTAAAGCCCAGCCGGGTAGATTTCAGAACGTTTCATTTGAGGACATTGCTTCATTCTTTAAAGTTCGAATTCAATTACACATGAAATACACACGACTCGGGACAATAATAACACATCGTTCCTGGTTCCACAAATAAATCGGACTGACATGAGTCACAATTGCAATGAATTTTTCCACAACAACTTTACAAATCCGCCCATATTCAAATAAAATTCAGAAACTCGTCCTTCATTTAAATTTCCAATTTTTTTCATCGAAGCGACAACACTTGACTTGTTTGAATGTGCGGCCATATTGATTACACACTATCATCGCTTGTAGATTCATACGCGTAGAATGAAATATGCAAATTAAATAAAATAATATAAAAGAAATTTTGGAAGTCTATATAATAAACAACGAGCGACCGAAGTACGCATAAGGATTAAACGAGTGGGCGGAACTTGTTCCGTCCACGAGTTTAATCCTTAATGCGTATTCGGTCACGAGTGGTCTTATTTTGATATTCAAAATCTACGATTAGTTATACTATATATATTACCCAGGTAATATGCCAAAATATTACAGTACCAAATATCACTACAGAAACTTATCCGTAGTATAATAATATTCAATATATACACTGTCACCTGGGCCTACTTCGGTTCGTCCAACTCGGGTTAGTCGGGTAACTCGATTAGCAATCGAAGTACGCGAGTTTTACATTTTAACCCTCCAAGAGTTAACTCGATATCAAACCTGCTCAGGGGCAGGCTTGATGTAGAGTTAAGATGGCGACGAACAAAGAGTGAGTGTAAAGGTAAAACAAGTTTTAATGGATTTTGACCATTATATGAATGAATTATGTGATATATGATAAAAATGATAATAAAACATAAGACGCGAATAGTTCGTAATAGTTTTCTATGCATTTGGCTGAGAATTTGCGTGTAAAATACAGTTCACATATAATTGGGGGCTCTAATAACTGACCTCAAAGTACTAAATATACGCAAATAATACCACATAAAATCGTGACACCTGTCTTCCTTTGATAAATATTTGTTGCTGATTAAAGTGAATAAATGATTTCATCTTTTATTATTTGACTATTAATTTTGTATCCTAACATACTTTAATACCACATTTATAATTTGTTTTTTTTAATACGGATCATATATTCCCTCTTTCAAAATTTACCAAATATATATATCTCTTTCTCCCCATAAGGCATAAAATGCCATGGGAGCATTTTCTTGTCACACATGGCGTTCGTCGTCCGTTCGCGGTGCGTGACCCATTGTCCGTTTATCCATTCACTATAAAGATTTTTTTCTCTGAAACGAAACTAAACTCGACAGCAAAGATTGGTGGTCATATATGACCAATGACCCCGTGCACTAACAAAGATGTCGCCATAGCCAAAATATATTTTAACAAAGGGATATGGGGGATCCCTCAAAAATCTTAATTGGTCAATTTGAAACAAAATTCGCAGCTAAAAACATGATTTCTCTATTCGGATGCCAATTACATGTGTATCAAATGATCCCACTGGTCAATCCGTCAATCTCCTTGACAAAAAATATTCATATGAAAAAAGGATACGGGGTATGCATCAATGAAACACCATCCCAAAAATACATGACAAAAATGCCACCATCTAGGGGTCGACGTGTGGCCTTCAACAACGAGACCAACTCTGTCAAGGCGAAAATGATTGCGGAAGTCTTTAGAAGAAAATCTTGGTACAATATTTTCGGTAAAATGTAAAATTCTTGGTACTTCAGTTCTTGGTAATAATAATGTGCTGCATAACATTTTACTTATATCGTTGTTGAATCTATAAAAGCCATATTCAAGATCCTCCTCGTCGGCAAAATAATATAATATAGTTATTTCGTCCATATTACAGTAACTCGACACTAGCGTTCTCGCTTCGATTCCTACCCGACTGACGCATGCGCAGAATTGCCAAATATTTAACTCTAGAGTACGCCAGTTGGACGAATCGAAGTAGGCCCTGATTACCAAATGTAACGCTGGAATTTTGTCTTTATTGTTCTTTGAATTCTTTTATCATGTTGATCACATTGGAAGATAGCATATGCAATACTGAGACTGTGACAAAAACAATGTTGGGATTACAGCATATGTAGTTGAGAATACGACATACACAATATGGAATACAACATATAAGACTAGTATCAGGTTTGGATGACAACTTAAAGGTTGTAAGTACATGTAATACATATACTATGACACGCAAGACTTGCAGTATGACATAAATATACAATATTTTCACTATGCCATATAATACTAGAATTAAGGCATACATATACAAGATTGGAACTATAGCATATAATAATGGGATTATGACATAAACATACAAGATTGGGACTATGACATATAACACTGGGATTATGACATTTAAATGTACAATACTGGGAATATGACATAAATATACAATACTGGGATTATGACATAAATATACAATACTGGGACTATGACATATAACACTGAGACTATGACATATAACACTGAGACTATATAGCATTCCCCGCGTGGGTTCGAATCCCATCCTCGTCGCCAATGTAATATTTGTACAGGACACGGGGAACGCTATATAATTAAACCAGACAACCTTTCATTTCCATACTATAATCTAATATAAGTTACAGAGTGCATGCAACATAAAGAGGTAAAATATAAGACACGTAGAGTAAGCTTCACCCACACACACTAAAAGTTATTGGAGAAAGCACGAACTTATCAAAATCGTGGGAACAATATATGAAGAGATTTGAATATTATCTCAAAGCAACGGGCATCAATAACGACGACCAAACGAAAGCTCTTCTGTTACATGTATCTTGGAATGAAGTACAGGACATTTATTAACCTTCCATCTTTCATTTGGAACCTCTCATACATATTTAGATATCGATCGATCAATATCTATATAAAACTTGAAACTTATTAATTGTAAACACGCGGGCTTATTGACAAACGATTATCGTTATGTACTGTGCAAATGAAAGAAAGAATCAAAATTTAAAGTTCTATACAAATATTAGAATTTTAATAAATTAGCCCTCATTTTAAAACGTGGGACGTAATTTTCTTCATTGAAAATATTTCCGGTTCTCCACCACATATTGTTTAGCTTTTCCTTGTGTTCGATTGTAGTGTTTATTTGAGTGCAACAATACCAACAATATAATTCAACACTAGCTCGGTAGAGCGAGGCCGGGATCAGCAGGCACTGAAAAATCAACAAGTACTGGAGAATGCACTGCCGCCAACTCCAGAACTGCTGGCTTTATTGTTGGTTAGCAAAGTCACTGACGTAGGCAGTATCTAAGTATTATTCAATTTTTGCTGCTCATCAAATATATTTCATACCAACGGTCATCATGACCAAATAAACAATTTTCTGACCCATATATATTTTCGTTTATATAAACTGTTTATTTTGTTAAATATTCCTTATTTCTGCATATGCTTGAGTTAATTTTATTTTCTGATAATGAATAAAGTAAAGAAATAAATCTAAAAATATATTAATATTTTCAAAAGTATATTTTCAAAAGAT
>MJUT01006035.1:102078-113740 GCA_002080005.1 Gigantidas platifrons
TTGTTGCTATGATATTGTTATAAACGTAAAGCTTGATATATGTCATTAATTTTATAAAGATAATGTAATATCTGACATTTAATAAATATACAATACTGGGACTATGACATAAATATACAATACTTGGATTATGACATAAATATACAATACTGGGATTATGACATACATTTACAATACTGGGATTATGACATAAATATACAATACTGGGACTATGACATATAACACTGAGACTATGACATATAACACTGAGACTATATAGCGTTCCCCGCGTGGGTTCGAATCCCATCCTCGTCGCCAATGTATTATTTGTACAGGACACGGGGAACGCTATATAATTAAACCAGACAACCTTTCATTTCCATACTATAATATAATCTAAGTTCACCTTACAGAGTGCATGCAACATAAAGAGGTAAAACATAAGACACGTGGAGTAAGCTCCACCCACTCAAACTTATTGGAGAAAACACGAACTTATCAAAATCGTGGGAACAATATATGAAGAGATTTGGATGTTATCTCAAAGCAACGGGAATCAATAAAGACGACCAAAAGAAAGCTCTTCTGTTACATGTATCTGGGAATGAAGTACAGGACATTTATGAAACTCTTCCTGGACATGGCACGAGATATGATGATGTAGTTGAAACGCTAAGTAACTACTTCAAACCAAAGAAAACCATTTCTTATGAAAGACATTTGCTTAGAAAAACAAAACAAGGAGAAACAGAAACCAATGACAATTTTATTGTTAGACTATCGAAATTAGCAATAGACCTTAGTGGACCTTACATAAATGCTTCCTACCAAGTTTCGGTTCATTTGGTCAAGCGGTTTCAGAGGAGAAGATATTTTAGAAATCAACCAATCAGAACCAAGAATTGCATGTGGTGGCCATGTTTTTTATCAGATCGGGACAACCTTACATATATGTTAATCTTCTACACATGACACTAGATCCGGACACGAATAATAATGCGTAACCGCTTTTGTTGTTTATCACAAAATGAGCAAATTTCCAGCCTTATCATAGGAAATTGTTGTTCTATGAGGTGGATACAAACGTAGATATTAAATTTCGTGCGAACGACGCGTTTCATCAGGTACGCTTAAAATCGAAAGATTAGAAAGCTAAATCATCCCAAATGTTTGGGAGCAATAAAACTAAAGGGTCGAAACATTATAGCCAAATTCGACTAAGGTCTCCCGCTATGCCTGATGGGGGAGAACTTTAGCTTTGATCAAATAAAAAAAAAGAATTACATTATCTAGAAACTGTAAATTTTAGATATCTGTTTTGTACTAGACCAACACATTGAGAGATCACAGAAAAATATATAGTCCTACTCTGACACATCATCCTATCTCAGACACAACCAGTTTTTGATCTTACTCCTAAATGCTGCATTCCTACGGAGTAACAACCATTGAACAAAGAATAAGACATTAAAAGTATGAGACACACATATCAAGGAAGATGTTTCCAACGGACAGATGAAATACCACTTTGCTGGACCCCCCCCCCCCAAACTATATGGCTGCTTGTATTTGTCCTTTTTATTTGTTTGTAGAATTCACACTTGGATAAAAGTAGTTAAAACCAACACTTTTCATAACAATGAACATGTATAAGCATTTCTTGAAATTCGATTTTCAATTTGTAATTCTAATTTCCTCCAATCGCGTATCAATGGTATCTTATCTAATACCTGCCATTTAATAAACCAATATTTTGTTAAAGGGGACAGAGGGTTAGGATCCCATTAATCGGTTTATCTCTGTCATATTTTTGTGTCTGTCCCTGTCCCATGCCGGACCTGTCTGTACTTCTATTTACGGCTTCTGGTTATCCCTTTGGTATCTTCAAACTTGTTTTGTCCTTTTTCTTTTGTATTGTCTGTCCTTTGATTTATGGCTTTAGTATCTTCAAACATTTCTTCAATTCAGACCAAACAATGGTACTAATATCTCGTATGGATTACATGTCCAGGTTAGATAACACAAGACCACACTTAAATCCTTTTTTAATCTAGCATCGAAATACAGAATCCAAAATTCATAGTCAATCTATTTCAAGATAAACACTAGTACTACATGCCAATTAATATGTCTCCAGATGGACATTGTAATAACTAATAACTTACCAATAGTGATAGGACAGAATATGTATCAAATATGGGAGTTCTATAATATTTCAGTGCTGGGATCTATTTTAGTACACCAGGAAATCCAGAGTAATATCAAGTGAAAATCTGACACTTTTTATTATCTTTACTCCTCATATATATAGTTGATTGATTGATTGCTATTTAATGTAAAGTTAGCAGTATTTCAATCATATTCATGATGAGAACAACCGCAAATATATACACTGTATTAAGACGCAACTAAAACTAAAACCGACGTTACAAATAATGCATATTTTCAGGTAAAAGAAAAGTAAAAAAAAATCCCTACCTACCCTACCTAGCAAATTTTGGGATGTTACCCTAAACACACATATGTTTTTTTTTTACTGACTAGTATATATGTACCTATTAATAAATAGAGGAATGTTTAAGACACGATAATACTATTGATATTACCTTAAAAGCAGTAATATTCCTGTTACACAGGCAAACATAATAAGGCTGGAAGATGTCATGTTCACATGCTGAGGACAGTCAATCTTGTGTGAGCTTGGCAGGACCAAGACCAGGAAGACTTCCTTAATATCATTCGATTTTTGATTGGTTTGAAAAAGCTTTTGATAAATAGAGAAAGCATTGTTATATTTTACATACGTTTTTAATCACATCCTGATCAATATCAAACGTTCTAGCATTACCTCCTTCATTCGCTTTGTTAAAAACGAGCGATTTAATACCCATTCGATATAATCTCATTAGCTCATGCGCCGGTGACTGATTTTTCCATTAGCAGCATACATTGTGTGCGATATTTTCCGCAAACGTAAATATAAATTACCGTCTTCCAATCAAGGTATACTACCGTATTTGTACTCTTAGACATATCAGAATTGAAATAAATCATGGAAGCCAGAATGTGTTGGGAGTTTTAACATGGATTGGCGGATATTAGTATTTTATCCCGAGCCAGAAGCGAGGGATAAAATTTACTAATATCCGCCAATCCATGTTAAAACTCAAAAGCATGATTTATTTCTTAATTATATATTATACAAACTCCCCCCATCTACCAAAAGTGTAAGGGGCCGTCGTGGTCGTGATCGTATGGTAGTTAGATTTAAAACTACCTATGCAATCAGTGCCTATCACCACTAATGTTGTGAGTTTGAATCACGATCAGAGCGATGTGTACAACATTAAGTGATAAAGTTTGTCAGTCACTTACGACAGGTCACGTGGTTTTCTCAGGGTTCTTCGGTTTCCTCCACCAATAAAACTGACCGCCACGATATAACTGAACTATTTTTGAAAGTGGCGTTAAACACCATCAAACAAACAAACAAACAAACCAAATGTGTAACAATAACGTAACAGATTTCAAATTTCAGCATAGCATTTTATCCTCCAAATTCAAATATTTACCTAGCATCAACAATTCTGATTTTTTTTTTTTTTTGCAGTGCCTCAATTAAGCGCTTCCCTCTTTGAATCTGACATAAGTTCTTCTGACGAGAATACACTTTTGATTGTTGATTGTAATAAATAAATAATTCAGAAAAATATAGACTTCTATAAAATATTGCTGTTGTTGCTGTGATATTGTATTATTATTCAATATATACACTGTCACCTGATTACCAAATGTAACGCTGGATTTCTGTCTTTATTGTTCTTTGAATTGTTTTATCATGTTGTTCACATTAGAGGATTGCATATGCAATACTGAGACTATGACAAATACAATGTTGGAATTGCAGCATATGTAGTTGAGAATACGACATACCGTACACAATAGGGAATACAACATATAAGACTAGCATAATGTTTGGATGACAACTTAAAGGTTGTAAGTAATACATATATGGAACTCTGACACGCAAGACTTGCAGTATGACATAAATACACAATACTTGGACTATGCCATATAATACTAGAATTAAGGCATAATATACAAGACTGGAACTATAACATATAATAATGGGATTATGACATAAATATACAAGATTGGGACTATGACATATAACACTGGGATTATGACATAAATATACAATACTGGGACTATGACATAAAAATACAATACTGGGACTATGACATAAATATACAATAGTGGGACTATGACATGAATATCCAATACTGGGACTATGACATAAATATACAATACTGGGACTATGACATAAATATCAAATGCTGGGACTATGACATAAATGTACAATACTGGGACTATGACATATAACATTGAGACTATGACATAAATATACAATATTGGGACTATGACATATAGCACTGATACTATGACATAAATATACAATACTGGGACTATGACATGTAAAACTGAGACTATGACATGACATAGATGTACAACACTGGGACTATGACATATAGCACTGAGACTATGACATACATATACAATTATATGACTATGACATATAGCACTGATACTATGACATAAATATACAATACTGGGACTATGACATAAGTGTACAATACTGGGACTTTGACATATAATACTGAGATTATGACATAAAAATACAATACTGGGACATTGATATATAACTCTAGGACTATGACATAAATGTACAATACTGTGACTATGACATATAATACTGGAATTATGACATAAATATACAATACTGGGACTATGACATATAACACTGATATGACATAAATCTGCGATACTGGGACTATGACATAAAACACTGAGATTATGACATAAATATACAATACTGGGACTATGACATAAATATACAATACTGGGACTATGACATAAATGTACAATGCTGGGACTATGACATATAACACTGGGACTATGACATAAATATACAATACTGGGACTTTGACATATAATACTTGAATTATGACACATAAATGTACAGGATAATATCATACAAAGTGTGTATTATATAATATATGTTCACAGGAAGCAGGTACAATAAAGTAAACTGAATTACATATTGTACACTTATTCATCGTGTTATAAAGTCTACGTAAATTACAGTATTTGTGTGTGTTCTATTATTGTTCTTCATGAAGCGTCGTCAATCGATCTAAGAACATACGGACAATCATTTTTTCATTTTATCTGCATCCATTAACACAAATCTTAGACGTCTGTACACAAAGGTCATAACATGATGATGCTTGCCGTTTTCTGCCAAGAATTTCTCCTATAATAGTACCATGCACATTTGCACAATTATCGATACACGTTATCACTTCCTTTGCACAAGCAAAACAATCCTTGCTGTATGTAGATGGTAGATGTAAAACAGACACCAATAAGACATAAAGGATGAAGTATTTGCCGATCGACATGTTTTAGGTTGTCTGAAAGTATACTATAGGATCAAACGCTTCTTTTCATGAGTTCAGGCATGTGTAAACGGTGCCAATGCAATCACAAACTGAATAAATGTCCGAAGGAAAAGAACCGTTTAACACCTATAACTCTTCAATTTCAATCTTTTCCCTATCTAAATCTTTTCCCTATTTTTATTATTAAACTGATTTCAAGCTTGCTTTCAATCGGACAATATCGTAGTTTCCCGCCGGCGGTCGCCATATTGTTTATGATAGTTATACAAAAAAGTTCATCTAGTTATAAACGGATCAAAAGCGCAAAAAAGGTTCATCGAGTTATGAACGAATCCAAAACAAACAGGTGACAATGCTCTTGTCCAATCAAAAGGCACGAAAACGATATACATTAATTCTATAACAATTATAGAGAAATGGATATCTAATAGTGAATAAAAAGAAAATTCACATGAGCAGGTTATTTTTGTGTTGTATGTTTATGTCTTTATTACCATTGGAAATCAAATTATAAAGAGGGAAAGGGTTGTGATCCAATCAAACTTTTAATCTCGCAACAGGTTTGTGTCTGTTTTTTGTTGGGTTTTTTTTTTTTGGCTTTGAGCGTACCAGATGAAGATTATTCTAGACGCGTCGTGCACATTAAATTAGATATCTACGTTTTTATTCACAAACCACGGATGTGTTCCGTTTGTCGTAATCCCAATCCGGTCCTTTCTTCATTCATGTCTTATCACCCAGTTTGTAATAAGAGTAACACAACGGATGGCACGTGTGGAAAAGGAACTGCATACCCTTCCGGAGCACCTGTATTCGCCCCAAATTTTTAGGGGAGTTCGTGTTGCTCAATCTTTAGTTTTCTATGTAGTGTTTTGTAGATCGTTGTTTATCCTTTTGTCCTTTTTCTTTTGTTGTTTCTCCTTCTTCGATTACGACTTCTGATTAACCCTTTTATACATTCAAACTTTTCTTTCTATTGGCAAATGTTGTGGTCTATTTGTATTCAGTGATTTAATAAACAGGAAAAAAAATACCACACTCTCGGAACAGTTCTAAAATCCAATAGACAAATCGTAGAAAGAGGGGTGAAAGGGGGGTTGAAATAACAGAATGATAATTGTATTACAATGTATCACATGAATCTGGTTAATGTGTCCGAGTGTGGCGACATGTCTATCCGTGGAGTATTGCTTCAGTGGGTTAGCACTATAAGTATCCAACTAAGCGTATTGGTCTACTACAAAGCGAATATCATCATCATTTCAATTTAAAATTAACTTGTGGATGAACAGCAACATGTTGAAAATCAATGCCGATAAAACTGAAGTCATTGTATTTACATCTCAAAAAAACGAAAAACATATTGAATCCATTTCTGTGAAAATTGGAGGAGAGGACATCAAACCATCTAAATGTGTGAAAAATCTTGGTGCTTTTCTAGACTCCAAAATGAGCTTGGAAAAACATATTAATTCAGTCTGCAGATCAGGATACGGACAATTACGTCAAATAGGCCACATCAGGCAATATCTAAATACAGATGCTACAAAATCTCTCGTAAATTCTCTCGTCACGTCACGCCTGGACTATTGCAATGCGCTCTTGTATGGTGTTCCGAAGGCCTCGTTGAATAGACTTCAAAATCTGCAGAACACTACAGCTTGCATCATAACGAGAACATCGCGTTATGATCGCATTACACCGGTCTTAAAAGAACTGCATTGGATAGCAGTAACTCATCGAGTGGATTTTAAGATTCCAGTTCACGTATACAAAACATTACACGACCAATCACCGATCTATGTGAAAGACTTGCTAGAACTCTATCAGCCAGCAAGAAATTTGAGATCCCAGCATTCAAAACAACTAGTTGTTCCTAAAAGCAGAACTGTGAGGTACGGTGATCGAAGTTTTTCCTCAGTTGCACCGAAGTTATGGAATGCCCTTCCGGTTACCATTAGAGACGCAAAAAGTTTGGATGTTTTCAAAAGATCGTTAACAACACACTTTTTCGTCAAGATCTATGGAAACTAACTTTGCACTGGAAAGCCAGCTGTTATAAGACTGTGAAAATTGTACTGCTCTTTATAACATTTAGCATCTATATCTTTAGTGTCTATAAGTATTATTTTGTTCTATTGTAATTTTTATTGCTGAAATTTTTATTATTATTTTTTTAATTGTTTTAAACATTTGGTTTTTTATTATTTTTATTTTTATTATTCTTTTTATGTTGCATTGTGTCTCCATATCTGTTATATGTAGTTTGTACAGCGCTTTTGAACGTTTATTTTATATATGAAAAGAGCGCTATATAAATCTGGTAAATAATAATAATAATAATAATAACTTGTTCTCGCCATGATATAGCTGAAAAATTGCTGAGTTGACGTTAAGTTACATGTCACTCACTCGCTATTTTATTATTTGTTTTTAATTTATTTTGGATATTTTTTGTTATTTGCTTGTTAGATTGTTTGTTTGTTTGTTTGTTTGTTTTTTATTTTTTATTATTATTTTTTTTTTTTTGGATAAGGCATTTTCAAAGCTGCTACATTTATACAAAAGGTAAACAGTGATTATCCATATTCTAAAAACACGACATCGACTCAAAACATCCCTTTGACCACCTGATACAGACACTTCAATAAAAATGTGGCTCAGTTAAACTTAAACTAGATTATACACAATCTAAAAACCTGACATGGACATGAAACATTTCTGTGACTACCATATTGACCGGTATCTCATTCTAATACTTACATATAGTACAATTTATATTAGTATTGAATCATCATGATAAGTTACAGTTGTCGGTATTTATATATATACATTGTTATCTTTTGTCAATAGGTATGTCTTGTTTTACGTCAATCTTTAACATCACTAGTATGTAGTTGAAATTGACCAATGGAATTGTAGGATTCCTTCAAAACATGTACTTGAATGACTCTAGATCCTGATGAAATATTGACGTGAAATAGACATAGAAGACGCACACGAATAATAAAGCGTGACTGTGATTGTTGTTTATCACGAAATGAGCACGTTGTCATCCTTATCATGGCAGGAACAAGTTGTTGTTCTATGAGGTGAATAAAAGACGTAGATGTTAAATTTAGTCATCGTCGAAACCCCAGTGAGGAACGAAGCGTAATCAGCCGTGGGTTTCCGACGATGACATTTAGTACGCACGACGCGTTTTGGAATAGCCACTAAATTTAATATATATTTTTATTTCTATGCCTGAGAGAGAAGAACCTTAGCTTTCATAATAATTAAATTATATAGGAATTGTAAAGTGCAATAATAAATAAGTCTTAATAAGCTATGCCAGTGCCGAAACATTGACTACTGGGTGGATGATACCACCGGGGACTAATAGTCCCCCCAACAGTGGTATGTACCGACTCGGTGATAGTAATAAAAACGTAGATATCAAATTTAATGTATGCGTTTCTGGAATAGCCTTCATCAGGTACGCACAAAGGCAAATAATATAAAAGCCAAATTATTTTGGAGGAAATCTTTTGACGAAGGAAAACCAAATGGACTAAACAGGATAACCAAAATCGTTCAAGTAATTGGAATAGGTCTCTATGGTCCAGATGGGAAACATTGTAGCAAATCCTGTAATAAATAACAACGACTTCAGCAACATGACAAATTAAAGTTCGTTTTACATTATAGGAATCAATTTGAGGGACCTGTGAACCACCTCTAGGACAAGTTTGACAATACCAAAGGGGTAAATCGAGGAACAGAGAATGCAATAGAAAACAGAAGAAAAAAAAAGAGAAAATGACAAACAATTGTCCACAAAATACTACACAGAAAACTAAAAATTGAAAACCACAATTCCCACTAAAACCTGGAAAAGTCAGCAGTTCCTGCTCCACTAGTGTCACCCGTCATGTTAATTTAAATTACAGATACTACTGATAGTCCCACCTTGTTCTAATTTTTACAATTATTAATGGTCATTGCTGTTTAACTTTCAATCAGTGGACAACAAAACAAAGACATTTTGATTTACAGCCTAATAAAATTTAGCCGTTTGTTGGATCTTTAGTTATCTATATGCTAACCTCTAACGACGTCCGGTATAAGGTAATATCATGGTTCATTTCTTCATCCTAACAGTCAAGCACATGACCTGGTATTTAATATAGTGTGAGTCGAGTAGACCCAAGTCTTAACCTCTGACCGTAATATCTTGTGTATTACCTGTCATCTGTTTTTGTGTAATACGTATATATTATCTACTCATTCCATCATCTTATTATAATAATGCTCTGTAAATAATTGAAGTTCCTGTAGCGCAGTATACTGCGCCCGAGTTTATTGAATAAAGTAGGGTAAAAAACTATCTGCTTTTCAAATCGTTGGGTATTAAAAGTTGAGGACTCGTTGAGAATTGCAGGGGCGGACTCAAGGAGGGGGGCACACCCGGCGCCCCCCCCCCCTCAAATTGGAAAAAAAATATGATTTGTTTTTGCGTAAATTCGTGATTTTTCACACGAAATACCTCCCAAATTTTCGTGCCTCCCTCCGCTCGGCGTGATTTTTTTTAAGTGCGCCCCCGTAACTTGAAATACTGGATCCGCCCCTGAATTGTTATCCCATTTTTCAATGTATTTAAATTTTCGGATCAGATTTTAGAACCGTTATGACTGTGTTGGATTTTTATTTCGTTTTATTGCATATGAATGGATGATCAGAGATAATTGAAAGATCACCTGACATGACCCCCTTATGGAATGTTGTTATATGTGGAAAAGTTTGAGGATACCAAAACGGTAATGCAAATGTGTAAATCGAAGAAGGAGAGGTAATACAATGGCTAACAGAAAAAGAACAAACAACGATCTACAAAACACTACACAGAAAACTAAAGATCAAGCAACATGAACCCCACTATAAACCGAAGGTGAATACCTGAAGGGTATGAAGTTCCTATTCCAATAGTGGCACCCATCTTGTTACTTATATGTAGTTGATTGATTGATTGTTATTTAACATAAAGTTACAGTACTTCAGTTATATTCATGATGAAATCAACTGCATCGGTGGTGTAATTAATAGCTTGGTTGTCCCAAGTGCGTTTGGTCATGGGTTTGATTATAAAACTGGTATTTGTATCTCTGTTAAGCACACAACACTAAGGAGATAGAACAAACACTGGTTGGCTCGGTATCAGGATAATGTGTCTGAGTGGGGCGACTTGTTTATCCATGGAGTGTTGTTTCAGTGAGCTAGCACCATAAAAATCCAACTATGGGTGTTGTTCTAGTAAAAAGCGGACCTCATCATCATCTCAATGAAAAATAACATTTTTCTCGCGATGGCATAGATGAAAAAATTACTTAGTTGGCATTAAACAACAATCAATCACTCATGATGAGAACAAGTTTCACAATCCTATAGGAATGACGCTGGTATGGTCTATGGTTGGAAATTTAGATTGCCACAGGAGATAGATGATAATGTAATTAAAGAGCAAGAAAAATAACTACACCTTGTAATGGACCACCAAAGACAACTACCAATTAGTTTCTGCTAACAAGAAGAAGAGTCAAGTTGTTTTTTAATGTGCAATGAACTTAAGAAAGCTTTGAAGATACCAAAGGGGTAATCAGAAGCCATAAATCGTAAATGGCCAAAACAAAAAGTACAAACAATGATCTACAAAACATTACACAGAAAACTAAAGATGGAGCAACACGGATCCCACTAAAAACTGTGAGGATGAACTTGAGTGCTCCGGAAGGGTAAGTAATTCCTGCTCCACATGTGGTACCAGTCATGCTACTCTTGATACAAACCCGGTGATAAGTCATGAATGAGGAAAGGACCGGATTGTGATTACCATAAACAGAACATATTCATGGTCATTTATGATCGAGATATTCCATAATGGCCAACAAAGTCATGGTGACGACCGTAAAGCTTTCTAAATGATGACTGCAAAGAGGCAACAGCTAACAAAAACCTCTTTAGAAGATTGTGTACAAAATACGACTCAAATTAATTTAAATGATTTATTTAAAATTTATTGTATATATAAAAAATTGGTTAATCAATAACAAATTAAAAAGCACCATTTACAAATGGATAAACTGTGTAAATGTATATCATAATTAAAATATAATAATATCATAGACAAATAATACTGGTACATAGGTATAATATCGTTGATTTTGGTGATTTTTTTTTTCCAG
>MJUT01006035.1:114674-149548 GCA_002080005.1 Gigantidas platifrons
GTGTTGTTTCAGTGAGCTAGCACCATAAAAATCCAACTATGGGTGTTGTTCTAGTAAAAAGCGGACCTCATCATCATCTCAATGAAAAATAACATTTTTCTCGCGATGGCATAGATGAAAAAATTACTTAGTTGGCATTAAACAACAATCAATCACTCATGATGAGAACAAGTTTCACAATCCTATAGGAATGACGCTGGTATGGTCTATGGTTGGAAATTTAGATTGCCACAGGAGATAGATGATAATGTAATTAAAGAGCAAGAAAAATAACTACACCTTGTAATGGACCACCAAAGACAACTACCAATTAGTTTCTGCTAACAAGAAGAAGAGTCAAGTTGTTTTTTAATGTGCAATGAACTTAAGAAAGCTTTGAAGATACCAAAGGGGTAATCAGAAGCCATAAATCGTAAATGGCCAAAACAAAAAGTACAAACAATGATCTACAAAACATTACACAGAAAACTAAAGATGGAGCAACACCGATCCCACTAAAAACTGTGAGGATGAACTTGAGTGCTCCGGAAGGGTAAGTAATTCCTGCTCCACATGTGGTACCAGTCATTCTACTCTTGTTACAAACCTGGTGATAAGTCATGAATGAGGAAAGGACTGGATTGTGATTACCATGGTTATTTGTGACACAGATATTTCATAATGGTCAACAAAGTCATGGTGGTGACTGCAAAGAGGCAACAGCTAGCAAAAACCTCTTTAGAAGATTGTGTACAAAAATACTAGACAAACTCATTTAAGTGATAACTTTATTGTATATATAAAAAATTATTAAATCTTGTAATAAATTTGGTTAATCAATAACAAATTAAAAAGCACCATTTACAAAGGGATAAACTGTGTACATGTATATCATAATTAAAATATAATAATATCATAGACAAATAATACTGGTACATGAAACATTTAAATACTTGTACAATACTTAAAGGTATAATGTCGTTGATTTTGGTGAATTTTTTTTTGTCTGAATATTTTTTTACAAGGAGTACATTAAAAACATAAATTAACACTAATTATCGAGTTTTAAAGTAAAAAGTCCATCTATTTTCTTTTATTTTCATGAAAACACATAAATTTCTCTCTGTAAGACAATAAACACCCCGATTCATATGAACTTTGGTGACCTGTTAATTACTATGTAAGGCAAAATAGTGTCCTATGAAATTGTGTCCCGTTGTGTTATATTTCAAATGAAAAACCTTAAATGGACCGAAAGAAGTCGTCACTGCGCTTTATTCCATCCTCGGACTTTATCATAGGAGTCAATTGTAACAGAGGACAGTATTTCACGGCGGACACTATTTAATGATACAACTACACATGTGTGACGTCTTTTGTTGAGGAAAAAATTTTTGCTGATGTAAAACCTGCACACGGTCGTACAAGAATTTTAAGGGATTCTGCTAGAAAGAGAAACGGGAAAGAAGATTTTGCCAATTATTATAAAAAAAGAATTAACACAGCCCACCAACTTGACCATTTGATGGAATTGAAGGAAGTGTTGAGAGTTCAAACTCATGCTTAAGTGTAAACATCAATGATTCATGTAGTTCAGAAATTGGGACAGACATAATTAATGATGCTGGGAGACAAGATGCACACAAAAACAACGAAAGTACATGTTTTTTTGGTCAAATCTCGCCGAACGACGAAACAAAACTTTCAAAAAAATTACCAAAATCAATGACTTTATACCTGTAAAGAAGACAATATTGTTGAGAAGACATTCTAGAACAGACAATAGTACATTACCACATTTTATAGTCACTAACCTTATACAATATGATATTAAGGGAATAATAAAATTATGATTTATTTTCAATAAAATGTCAGCTAAGATGGAAATTGATTTGGATATAAGTTGCCTATGTCAAATTTCAATTTTTCATTCAATTGATACTTCAGTGAAGTTTAAATATAAAGCCAATTAAAATTGATTAAAGTACAGATTACCATCCTCCTGTCAGGTGACTTTAGCCAATTTTGGGTTCATTGTTTAGGACATGTGGCTTTCTTCTCCCAAAGACATCTACTTCTAATCTGTTGACTTTGACCATACATAATAACGGTTATTTCAGAAACATGTGTTGTGCACAAAATAATATATATATATGTTTTTATTCATAAAAGTTTGGCGAGACCATTTATTTCTATAATAACATGAAACGTTTTGGTTATGGTGTAAAAAGGTAAATTTTCTAACAGTATCTATCATTCATTGGCAATTGTTTTAACTCAAGTTAAATATATATACAGATTAATACATGGGCATTTCCATATTGGCCTGGTTATCATCCCGAGACACCCATATTGGTCTGAGATGAAGTCGAGGGCCAATATGGGTCGAGGAATGATAACCAGGCCAATATGGAAATGCACATGTATTAAACTATTGATTATATACTTCCGACATCTGCAGACGTAAACACTGGAAGTTGTTTATTTTGTCTGAAACGCACGAGGGACACCTAATAACCGGTTTTTTTCCCAGGGTGTGAAAATATGGAGTTTACTTCCAGTCATATTGGTCATACAAACATGCCTTTATTTTAACTTTAGTATGTAATAAATAAGCATAAATAATTTTATAAAATCTAAATTGTCTCATAACTAGTTGTTCACTTTTTAATGTGATATGACAGCAAAATTCACCAAAACTTAATTTTTATAACATATTTAATACTAATACACAAAATCATCAATAAAGAAGAAAACATCTTATAAAAAAAAATCTGGAAATAATAATTTTTAAGGAGAAGGTTGATTCAATTTTATTTCAGCTGAACCCAATATATCAGAGTGCCTCTAATGGTTGTACAAAATAAATTTGACATTCTGCAACATGTTTGAATATTTTATATTTATAAAATGGTATGTTGTATCAACTTTGTCTCTTTCTAGGATTTTACGATTGGATTTTGGAGTTGTTCCAACAAAGAGGTATTTTTTTTCAAATAAATAACTTTCAATTTCCAATTTTGGCCCCATAAAACTATCTTAACCCTGCCACTTTTTATTGAAGTGCCTGTGCCAAGCCAGGATAGTGAGCGGTCATGTATTTGTGTGTTATTTATATTGGTATCAATTTCGTCTCTTACTACAATATTGATACCGTTTTTAGGTACGTATAGAACGCGGTCTTAAGCTTTAAAAGGATAATTTGTAGGTGGGGGCGTTTTATGCATAGGAGCAAGTATCAGACACTTTTTTTCAGGTCACGCAGAGACTTGCCGGTAGCATAGCTTCGAGTTCACGGACGGCAATATTCTCAATGATCGGTGCATTATTGTTCAAATAACATTAATTGTGTTCATTATATATGTGTTATTTAAAATAAAATTGCATAAAAATTATATTTATTGCTTTTTCATTGCCTTTTTGAAAGGTATGTAAATATTCTCGATGTTTGTCAATAATCATACATGTACATTTGTGTCGTTGTTCGGAACTAATTGTCCATACGAATGCAGGAATAACTGTCAAATGTTTGCTATCAGAGGTGTGATATTATACTTTTTTTAATCTATTTTTTCCTGGGGTGAAATTACCTGTGTTTGGGTATTGAACCTTTGTTTGAATTATCGATATTTACAGCACTTCAGCAGTTGACAAGGTTGACAAGGACAGTATGTTGTATAACAAGGTGTGAAAAGATAATTGAACTTACTGGGACACCTGTCAATATTATATAATATATTGTAGCAGTGGCACAATATGAGTACATTTCAAAAGAAATTATAATCTCTTTGATCAGGTCTTAATTAATGTTATTACTTTTGTATTGTTTTCACTTTCTTTGAATCGATCGTAATTACTTCCTATTTCAAGCTTGACCCAAGCTTGCCTATCACATTTAATTTTTGCATTATTTTTTTTACAAATCAAACAATTGTGCTTTTAATGTGTCATTTTATATGACACACTATTAAAAATTGTAAAAATAAACAGTTTAATGTGTTGTCTAGTACTGTATCTACAAATGAGAATGACATTTTGTTTATTGCTAGAACGGAAAGCGCATGTTTAAGTATTGAATTTGATAATTCAACGTTAGAGAAAATCATAGGAGCTATCAAGAATGGACAATCTAGAGAAACTGGTTACATAGGGTACACAAGGCACACACCGAAGACAAACAAAACAAAACCATAATATGCGTTGGACACCACTATACTCAAACAAGCACAAATAACGTAAATAAGACATGATCCATCCTAAAATAAATGGAGACAAAGACGAACCGAACATTAGTTTAATACGGAAATCGTAACGGACATCACAACATGGAATTAAGTATTGAAAGACACGTAAGAAGACAACATAAAAAACTTAAAAGATAAAATAAAATGACAATAACCCAGAATCTTTCATTATATACTTGTACTTACCATCAATTAATTTCCAGCTAAAAATTAAATTATGCGCAGTACATGCTAATTTATATAGTCACTGTCTTACAAAGAACATGTATGCAAATAACTTAAATTTACGTAATTACAAATTTGTATTAGTCAGCAGTTTACTAATAAAATCGTAGTCATCTAATTAATGCGCAATATTAAATAATCTATTATTCAATATTCAAATACAAAATATCTTTTCCGTTTTTTCTTAATAGCAATCTAATTACCTTGTTTCACATTATTAACATAGCGGATGCCACTACTGAAGCAGGAATTCAATACCCTTCCGGAGAACCTGATTTCATCCCTGGTTTTTGTAGGGTACGTTTTGTTTAATCCTTAGTTTTCTGTGTAGTAGTATTTTGTAGATCCTTGTTTATAATTTTGTCCATTGTATTGTCCGTCCTTCTTCGATTGATGGCTTCTGATTGCCCCTTTGGCAACTTCAAAATTTTCGTGATAGATATTCAGGATCAAAGTGTGTGTGTTAATAAAAAACTTAGACATATAATCAAGTGTGCAATATTAAATGATATAATATTAAATATTCAAATACTAAATATTATTTCCCTTTTCCTTAACAACAATGTAATTATGACGGGTGCCACTAGCGGAGCAGGAAGTTATTACCTTTCCGGGACACCTGATTTACCCCAGTTTATTTTGCGGTATATTTTGCTATAATATTTAATAGATCATTGTTTCTTATATTAGCCATTCTATTATCTGTCCTCCTAATTATGGCTGTCCCTTTGGTAACTACAAACTCTTCGTGATAGATATTCAAGATCAAGGTATGTATCAGGTGCGGATCGAGGATTTCAAGTTAGGGAGGCGCACTTAAAAAAAAATCGCACCGAGCGGAGGGAAAATTTGTGAGGTATTTGGTGTGAAAATCACGATTTTACGCAAAAAATCATATTTTTTCCAATTTTAGGGGGGCCTTGGATCCGCCCCTGTGTATGTTAATAAAATTACAATGCGCGCTAAAATATTGATAAGAGAACAGTCTATTGTTAACCTTATCTGAGCCACTAGATGACGAGAAAAGATAGTTTTGTGTCCAAATTAGAAAAAAAATAGCTATTGAATTATCATCTGAAGAATTAATATATCTGTTGATTAAATAATTAATTGTCAGATTAAATACCACACCGTCCTGTATTGTTCAACTGACTAACAGAAGGACTATTATATTACTATTCATCTAACGTATTCTATAGAAATATATGACTTTCACCGGTCCATACAGCCCGCCCGATACAAAACTTTGTATCATACACATATGTGATACAAGATGTACTTTAGTCAATTCTACATTCGTCACGTCATCACCTTTGTATACAGATAAAACCTCATGAGGTTTTCGCTAATAAATACAAAATGTCATTGGCACTGATTGGGGAATACTTCAAAGGAGCATTTACAGGATAGCCAAAAATTGGCTACAGTCACCTATGCCTGAGGGAGGAGAATCGTAGTTTTAATAATAATGATTTTACTTAGGAATGGTAGATAATCGTATCAGATGCATAAATTAGTTCGTACAATTGTTTGTATCGTGTATCGTCAGTTGTGTAAACAACATCACTATGTATACGCTATGTATCACATAAATGTTTGGGAATGAAAATGTGATTTTTAGGTTTTTATGCATAAACGTGTATCTTAATGTGACAGGAAAGCATCTGAATGACGTAATTCATTTGGTAACTTAATTTTGGACAAACTTTTGGTTAATATATATATATGTATATATATATATATTTAAAAGCTTGTCATTGAAGCTTTTTTGTAATTTATTTATTTTTCTAAGAACAGATTTATACATACATGATTCTGTACACACGATGTTTCATCACACAAAATTTGCCATGCAAGATACAAGTTTGATAAATATGATTTTACAGGTTTCAAATTGAAACGATCTAATCATAATTAGATGTTTGCTCTATTTTATAATACTTTGGGGACCTTCGTTCCCGTGGTAGTTGGATTTACAACTACCTATGCAATCAGTGCCTATCATCACTGATGTTGTGAGTTCGAATGTCGATCAGGGCGAGGTATATAGACATAAAACATTCCCTCGACTACCTAAGTGAGTGTTATCTTATTCTAATACTTACAGGTTTCTATTACTATTGAATCTTCATGTTAAGTTACAATTATAGGTATTTATATATACATTGTGTTATCTTTATTAATAGGTTTGTCCTGTTTACTTATCTCGATGTCTTGCGAAATCAACATGTTAGTCCTAACGTTACGTCAATAAACAATTACTAATATTCAGTGGCTGAAATTGGCCAATGGAATTGTGCGCTTCCTTCAAAACATGGACTTGAATGACTTTACACCCGGACAAAGTAATGGTATGAAATAAACATAGAGGTCACACAGAGGTATAATACGTGACTGTTATTGTTGTTTATCACACAACATCAGCAGATGTCCAGTCCTATTATGACAAGAACAAGTTGTTGTTCTATGAGGTGACTAGACCAGTACGTCGAGTTGAATTGTTATATTACTACCTCACCGAAACAACAGTCCATAGATAGATGTGTAGCTCCATTCTGACACATTATCTTGACTCTGAACCAACCTTTCTTATATGGTTCTGAAAAGAAAGTTTAAATAGTGATGGTTAACAATTCCACCAATATTAATGTCTGTATCTGTCATCATTATTTGTTTGTAGAATGTATACACTATTGATCGGTAGTAAAACGTAGATATCAAATATAGTGCGCACAACGCGTTTCTGGAATAACCTTCATCAGGTACGCTCAAAATCGAAAGGATGGAAAGCCAAATAATTTAAAAAGATTTGAGAGCAAGTAAACCAAAGGGCCTAAATAGGATAGCTAAAATCGGCTATGGTCACCAATGCCTGAGGGAGGAGAACCTTAGTTTTAATAAACTAGTTAAACCCCAGTATCTTGATAAAACCATGCCAGGGAAATAATCATTCATATAGAAACATTTTCTGAATTTCGATTTTTAATTGTACTTCTGATTTTATCCAGTTGCTTTGATGTTTTCCCCATATTTTCTTTTCAAATATTTTGATGATTGATTGATTTGATTTTTGGTGTTTAACGCCACTTTCAACAATATTTCAGCTATATCATGGCGACCAGTTTTAGTAGTGGAGGAAGCCGGAGTACCCGGAGAGAACAACGACCATGGGCAAGCAACTGGGAAACTTTATCACTTGCGTTTGCGAGTCGAGTGCACCCTTTTTTGTAATTTACAAAGCCGGACGCGAACCCACGCCGTATTGGTGATAGGCTTGTATGAGTTGTTAGGTAATCCAACTACCTAACTCATTGAGCCACCCGGGCCCTGTGCACTATAGGAAATGTCTTCAAATAGCATGTCATCAAACAACACGAACTCAGGTGCCCGGGAAAGGTATGCACTTCCTCCTGCACTAATGGTTATGTTATATGCTATATGTGGAACATGAACTCATGTCCCCGGGAAAGGAGAGCAATTCCCCCTGCACTAGTGGTTATGCTATAGGTTATATGTGTAACATGAACTCAGGTGCCCGGGAAAGGTAGGCACTTCCTCCTGCACTAATGGTTATGTTATAGGTTATGTGTGTAAAATGAACTCAGGTGCTCGGGAAAGGTAAGCAATTCCTCCTGCACTAGCGGTTGTTTTATAGGTTATGTGTGTAACATGAACTCGTATGCCCGGAAAAGGTAAGCAATTCCTCCTGCACTAGTGGTTATGTGTGTAGCATGAACTCAGGGGATCGGGAAAGGTAAGCAATTCCTCATGCACTAGTGGTTGTGTTATAGGTTATGTGTGTAGCATGAAATCAGGTGCTCGGGAAAGGTAAGCAATTCTTCCTGCCCTAGTAATTATGCTATAGGTTATGTGTGTAACATGAACTCAGTCTCTCGGGAAAGGTAAGTACTGCCTCCTGCACTAGTAATTATGCTATAGGTTATGTGTGTAACATGAATTCAGTTGCCCGGGAAAGGTAAGCACTTTCTTCTGCACTAGTGGCTATGGTATAGGTTATGCGTGTAATATGACTTGTATTCATGTGCCCGGGAAAGGTAAGCAATTCCTCCTGTACTAGTGGTTATGTATGTAACATGAACTCGTGTGCCCCGGAAAGGTAAGCAATTCCTCATGGACTAGTGTTTGTGTTATAGGTTATGTGTGTAGCATGAACTCATGTGCTCGGGAAAGGTAAGCAATTCCTCCTGCACTAGTAATTATGCTATAGGTTATGTGTGTAACATGAACTCAGTCGCTCGGGAAAGGTAAGTACTTCCTCCTGAACTAGTAATTATGCTATAGGCTATGTGTGTAACATGAATTCAGATGCCCGGGAAAGGTAATCACTTCCTCCTGCACTAGTGGTTATGTTATAGGTTATGCGTGTAACATGACTTGTACACATGTGCCCGGGAAAGGCAAGCAATTTCTCCTGTACTAGTGGTTATGTTATAGGTTATGCGTGTAACATGACTTGTACTCATGTGCCCGGGAAAGGTAAGCAATTCCTCCTGCACTTGTGGTTATGTTATAGGTTATGTGTGTAAGTGAATATGTAAGTATAAGTTAACCTTAGGAGATACATTATTCACTGTGTCACCAGCATCACTTCTTATGTATTTCTTGTTGTCCGAGCTTGTTTTTTGCCTCTGTGATATCCCATTGTTCTCTTCTGACACATTGACATTAAGGAAAGATCATCATCAGAAGCTGTTGCGGATCTGAGATTTTGGTGTATATTTTCCCTCTGATGGCTTTACATTTTTGTTGCCTGTGTGAAATGGCATTTATTGTGTTAGGAGTATCGATTTTGCCTCTTTATGCGATTTTGTTATATGTATTGGAATTGTTCCGACAGTATGGTATTTTTTTTTCATTTTATTACAGTGGCTTTATATTAAAAAAAATAACTGGAAGAAACTGGATTTCAATGAGAGAAAAACATGAACTTCAACAAGTGACGAATTTCGGGAATCGTAAAACTTCCGATAATAGGCACTAACTAAAGCTATAGTAATATTGATGAGCATCAATGGTATAGATTGAATTAAACCCAACCACGATTCAATCACGATGGTGATACCCCATAAGTATTATAATAGACAAGACAAAGAGCTTATAGGATGCAAAGAGTCAGTGAGTAGGTGATTGTTGTTAAAACTCCAAATCGGTATTTAGTTTTCAGGAATATCATGGCGAGAACACGTTACATTCATTGACATGTTGATGTCCAGTTTTTACTAGACAAACTTCTTAGTTGGATTTTCATAGAGCTAACCCACTGAATCAACAGTGCACGGACATACATGTCGCTCCACTTGCACATGTTATTCTGATGCTGAGCCAACACTAGTCTTTCCTCTTATACACTCGGGTTTCGAACCCACGATCTGTCGCACTCGAAGCAAGCACACTAACCATTACACCACTGATACGGCAGTGTGCAAAGTAGATGGTTGGTGGGTTTTGTTGGTTTATGGTGTTTAACGCCACTTTCAACAATATTTCAGTTAAATCGTGGCGCTTAGTTTTATTGTTGGAGGAAATTTGAGTAGCCGGAGAAAACCACTTACCTGTTGGAAGGCACTGACAAGCTTTATCACATAAATGTTTGGGAATGAAAATGTGATTTTTAGGTTTTTATGCATAAACGTGTACCTTAATGTGACAGGACAGCATCTGAATGACGTAATTCATTTGGTAACTTAATTTTGGACAAACTTTTGGTTAATATATATATATGTATATATATATATATTTAAAAGCTTGTCATTGAAGCTTTTTTGTAATTTATTTATTTTTCTAAGAACAGATTTATACATACATGATTCTGTACACACGATGTTTCATCACACAAAATTTGCCATGCAAGATACAAGTTTGATAAATATGATTTTACAGGTTTCAAATTGAAACGATCTAATCATAATTAGATGTTTGCTCTATTTTATAATACTTTGGGGACCTTCGTTCCCGTGGTAGTTGGATTTACAACTACCTATGCAATCAGTACCTATCACAACCAACGTTGTGAGTTCGAATCCCACTCAGGCGATCCAACATTATGTGATAAAGNTTTACTTATCTTAATGTCTTGCAAAATCAACATGTTAGTTCTAACATTACGTCAATTAACAATTACTAATATTCAGTGGTTGAAATTGACCAATGGAATTGTGCGCTTCCTTCAAAACATGTACTTAAATGACTTTACACCCGGACAAAGTAATGTTATGAAATAAACATAGAGGTCACACAGAGATATAATACGTGACTGTGATTCTTGTTTATCACACAACATCAGCAGATGTCCAGTCCTATCATGACAAGTAGAAGTTGTTGTTCTATGAGGTGACTAGACCAATACATCGAGTTGAATTTTTATCATGCTACCTGACCGAAACAACAATCCGTAGATAGATGTGTAGCTCCATTCTGACACATTATCTTGACTCTGAACCAACCATTCTTATATGGTTCTGAAAAGAAAGTTTAAATAGTGATGGTTAACAATTCCACCAATATTAATGTCTGTATCTGTCATCATTATTTGTCTGTAGAATGTATACACTATTGATCGGTAGTAAAACGTAGATATCAAATTTAGTGCGCGCAACGGGTTTCTGGAATGACCTTCATCAGGTACGCTTAAAATCGAAAGGTTGGAAAGCCAAATAATATAAAAAGTTTTGAGAGCAAGTAAACCAAAGGGCGTAAATAGGATAGCTAAAGTCGGCTATGGTCACCAATGCCTGAGGGAGGAGAACCTTAGTTGTAATAAACTAGTTAAACCCCAGTATCTTGATAAAACCATGCCAGGGAAATACTCATTCATATAGAAACATTTTCTGAATTTCGATTTTTAATTGTACTTCTGATTTTATCCAGTTGCTTTGATGTTTTCCCAATATTTTCTTTTCAAATATTTTGAATATCGATAGAACCTTATCTAATATCTGTCATTTGATATTAAGTCTATCATTTAGGATAAACCTATTTAATACCAGTGACTTTATGTACATTTTACCTAACATAAATAGATACGTGTTTCATTCACCAGGTCCGTCCGCTTATGTTGTTGAATTAGAGAGTGACTTCATTTGAACACTGACATTTCATTTTACCCTAGCGAACTGGTGGCAGTCTTAAAAATTCTTCGAAGTCAGTAATTTAGAAAATGATATTTATAATACAAGCACTATATATAGAATGTAGAAATAACACAATCGTTGGTTCTTCATCTCGTTGTTATTTCAGAATATTTTGTCCAGAGGAAGATCTTCATCAGAAATAAATTACAGACTATTTGTGGAAACTTTAGAAAGTGAAATAAATTGTTCGATAAATATTATATTGTCCATCGAAAAAACATATCATTCAGCAGTCGAATCTCTTAATTAATTTCATCAAATTTGTAATCTCCGGAATTCACGGGTGGTTTGCTACGTCACACGCAAGGATACTTGAACATCGCCTCGAGGTAGGTTTTTGCAGTTGTGCAATTTAAAAAAAAGGAAAACTAACAAAACCAAGTAGTTCACCGAAGGGCCCACATGTCAGACTTCATTGTTAGCATACATTCATTGCGTGGAAACCCGTCAGTTTTGCAAACACTTCTGTACAGTAGGATGGGTTTTGTGTGAACGGTATCCTTGCCCGGAATTTTAACTGTACTTACTAATTAAAGCTAGAGAAAATCAAAGGGGTAATTACGAATGGACATTCCAGAGACACGTGCAATGTTGGAATCAGAAGACCCACGACGAAGACAATCAAAAGAAAACAACACAGCAGAGAAAAATAAATATATGAGCAACACGGACTCCACCATAAAAACCGGGAGTGAGCCCAGGAGTCCGTGAAGTGTAATTCCTGTTTCCGATAAGATATCCTCCGTGTTACTCATAGCCATGTCCGGTAAATGTCTTGTCGGTCATAAACACAATACAACTTTTCATCAGAATGTCCACTTAATTGTCAAAGGGACATAACTCATGTGCCCGGGAAAGGAGAGCAATTCCTCCTGCACTAATGGTTATGTTATAGGATATATGTGTAACATGTACTCAGGTGCCCGGGAAAGGTAAGCACTTCCTCCTGCACTAGTAGCTATGTCATAGGTTATGTGTGTAACAAGAACTCGGGTGATCGGGAAAGATAAGCAATTTCCCCTGCACTAGTGGTTATGTTATAGGTTATTTGTGTAACATGAACGCAGGTGCTCGGAAAAGGTAAGCAATTCCTCCTGCACTAGTGGTTATGTTATAGGTTATCTGTGTAAAATGAAATAAGGTGCTCGGGAAAGGTAAGCACTTCCTCCTGTACTAGTGGTTATGTTATAGGCTATGTGTGTAACATGAACTCGTGTGCCCGGTAATGGTAAGCAATTCCTCCTGCACTAGTGGTTATTTGTGTAACATGAACTCAGTTGCCCGGGAAAGGTAAGCAATTCCTCCTGCACTAGTGGTTATGTCATAGGTTATGTGTGTAGCATGAACTCAGGTGCCCGGGAAAGGTATGCACTTCCTCCTGCACTAATGGTTATGTTATATGCTATATGTGGAACATGAACTCATGTCCCCGGGAGAGGAGAGCAATTCCCCCTGCACTAGTGGTTATGCTATAGGTTATATGTGTAACATGAACTCAGGTGCCCGGGAAAGGAAGGCACTTCCTCCTGCACTAATGGTTATGTTATAGGTTATATGTGTAAAATGAACTCAGGTGTTCGGGAAAGGTAAGCAATTCCTCCTGCACTAGTGGTTATGTGTGTAGCATGAACTCAGGTGATCGGGAAAGGTAAGTAATTCCTCATGCACTAGTGGTTGTGTTATAGGTTATGTGTGTAACATGAACTCAGGTGCTCGGGAAAGGTAAGCACTTCCTTCTGCACTAGTGGTAATGATATAGGTTATGTGTGTAACATGACTTGTACTCATGTGCCCGGGAAAGGTAAGCACTTCCTCCTGGACTGATGTTTATGCTATAGGTTATGTATGTAAAATGAAGTCGTGTGCCCCGGAAAGGTAAGCAATTCCTCCTGCACTACTGGTTATGTGTGTAGCATGAACTCGGGTGATCGGGAAAGGTAAGTTATTCCTCCTGCACTAGCGGTTGTGTTATAGGTTATGTGTGTAGCATGAACTCAGGTGCTCGGGAAAGGTAAGCAATTCTTCCTGCACTAGTAATTATGCTATAGGTTATGTGTGTAACATGAACTCAGACGCTCGGGAAAGGTAAGTACTTCCTCCTGCACTAGTAATTATGCTATAGGTTATGTGTGTAACATGAATTCAGATGCCCGGGAAAGGTAATCACTTCCTCCTCCACTAGCGATTATGTTATAGGTTATGCGTGTAAAATTACTTGTACTCGTGTGCCCGGGAAAGGCAAAAAATTCCTCCTGTACTAGTGGTTATGTTATAGGTTATGCTGTAACATGACTTGTACTCATGTGCCGGGAAAGGCAAGCAATTCCTCCTGCACTGATGTTTATGCTATAGGTTATGCATGTAGCATGACTTGTACTCATGTGCCCGGGAAAGGTAAGCAATTCCTCCTGCACTTGTGGTTATGCTATAGGTTATGTGTGTAAGTGAATATGTAAGTATAAGTTAACCTAAGGAGATACATTATTCACTGTGTCACCAGCATCACTTCTTATGTATTTCTTGTTGTCCGAGCTTGTTTTTTGCCTCTGTGATATCCCATTGTTCTCTTCTGACACATTGACATTAAGGAAAGATCATCATCAGAAGCTGTTGCGGATCTGGGATTTTGTTGTATATTTTCCCTCTGGTGGCTTTATATTTTTGTTGCCTGTGTGAAATGACATTTATTGTGTTAGGGGTATCGATTTTGCCTCTTTATGTGATTTTGTTATATGTATTGGAATTGTTCCGACAGAATGGTATTTTTTTTTCATTTTATTACAGTGGCGATATATTAAAAAAAAATAACTGGAAGAAACTGGATTTCAATGAGAGAAAAACATGAACTTCAACAAGTGACGAATTTCGGGAATCGTAAAACTTCCGATAATAGGCACTAACTAAAGCTATAGTAATATTGATGAGCATCAATGGTATAGATTGAATTAAACCCTACCACGATTCAATCACGATGGTGATACCCCATAAGTATTATAATAGACAAGACAAAGAGCTTATAGGATGCAAAGAGTCAGTGAGTAGGTGATTGTTGTTAAAACTCCAAATCGGTATTTTGTTTTCAGGAATATCATGGCGAGAACACGTTACATTCATTGACATGTTGATGTCCAGTTTGTACTGGACAAACTTCTTAGTTGGATTTTCATAGAGCTAACCCACTGACTCAACAGTGCACGGACAGACATATCGCTCCACTTGCACATGTTATTCTGATGCTGAGCCAACACTAGTCTTTCCTCTTATACACTCGGGTTTCGAAACCACGATCTGTCGCACTCGAAGCAAGCACACTAACCATTACACCACTGATACGGCAGTGTGCAATTTAGATGGTTGGTGGGCTTTGTTGGTTTATGGTGTTTAACGCCACTTTCAACAATATTTCAGTTAAATCGTGGCGCTTAGTTTTATTGTTGGAGGAAATTTGAGTAGCCGGAGAAAACCACTTACCTGTTGGAAGGCACTGACAAGCTTTATCACATAATGTTGGATCGCCTGAGTGGGATTCGAACTCACAACGTTGGTTGTGATAGGTACTCATTGCATAGGTAGTTGTAAATCCAACTACCATACGATCACGACCACGACGTCCCATTTACGAAGTAACCATAACAACTAAAAGTCATATGCAAAGATAAATACAGTTTTAGTTTGAATTTTATTCAGCTGTAGTTGATAGCAATACATTATTATACAGTCGTCTAAGGTTCATCATCATTGTCTCTCTTTCTCTCTGTCTATCGGCTTTTGTGACAGTTACGTGCATCCTTTACTGCAGGCTTCGTGGATCTTCGTGCACACGTCATAACAGGAGATCGATCTTCGTTTTCTGCCAATATTTCCGATAATATTACTTGACATTTGGTAACAATTATTGTTGCATGTTGTTGCTTGTTGAAAACAGTAGGAGCAAGACATACTATGTGATGGTTGGACATTCAACAGACTTATCAAAAGAACACAGGAGATCAACACAGAGACAGGCTTCATGGTTATCAACTGAAACAAAAAGATTTTCATGTAATGTAAAGATTAAAAATGAACAAAGAGGGATTTTTTTTCTGGTATACAAAATGAAACATAAAACCACTAATTTTAATTAAATGGCCCAAAAGACATTTAATTATTTGGCTTTTTAATCTCTTGTGTTTGTGCATACCTGGTGAAGGTCATACCTGGTGAAGGTCATACCAAGTGAAGGTTATTTCTGAAACGCGTCATGTGCGCTAAATTGAATATCTACTATTTTGTAAGCTGAAATATTTAGAAAAGTTTGTCAATGCCCTTACTAGCACTAGAATCACATTTTATTTTTGTATTATTTTTTTTAACAAATCAAACAATTGTGCTGTTAATATGTCATTTTAGATGACACACTATTGAAAATTTATAAAATAAACAGTTTAATGTGTTGTCTATTACTGTATCTACAAATGAGAATGACATTTTGTTTATTGCTAAAACGGAAAGTGCATTTTTAAGTATTGCATTTGATAATTCAATGTTAGAGAAAATCATAGGAGCAATCAAGAATGGACAATCTAGAGAAACTGGCAACATTGGGTACACAAGGCACAAGCCGAAAACAAACAAAACAAAACCATAATATGCGTAGGATACCACTATACTCAAACAAGCACAAATAACATAAATAAGACACTCGTGATCCATCCTAAAACAAATGGAGGTAAAGACAAACCGAACATCAGTTTTATACGGAAATCGTAACGAACATTACAACATGGAATTAAGAATTGAAAGACACGTAAGAAGACAACACAAAAAACTTAAAAGATTAAATAAAATGACAATAACACAGAATCTTTCATTATATACCTGTATTTACCATTTATTAATCTCCAGCTAAAAATGAAATTATACGGAGTACATGCTAAATTATATAGACTCTGTCTTACAAAAAACATCCGGAAAGGAAGCATTAACGGATGTATGAAAATAGCTTAAATTCACGTAATTACATATTTTGTAATAGTCAGCAGTTTACTAATAAAAATGTTAACATCTAATTTAGTGCGCAGTATTAAATTTTCTAATATTCAATATTCAAATACTAAATATCTTTTCCTTTTTTCTTAATAGCAATATAATTATCTTTGTTTCAACTTACTAACATAACGGATGCCACTACTGGAGGAGGAATTTATTACCATTCCGGAGCACCTGATTTCATCCCTGGTTTTTATGGGGTTGGTTTTGCTTAATCTTTAGTATTTTGTAGATCATTGTGACTACTTTCAGTCATTGTTTTATCTGTCCTCCTTCAGGCTTCTGATTGCCCCTTTGGTAACTTTAAACTTTTATTGATAGATATTCAAGATCAAAGTGTGTGTGTTAATAAAATTACAATGCGCGCTAAAATATTGCTAAGAGACCATTAGATGACAAGAAAAGATATTTTTGTATCCAAATTAGAAAAAAATATCTATTGAATTATCATCTGAAGAATTAATATATCTGTTGTTTAAATCATTGATTATCATGTTAGATACTCACACCGTCCTGTATTGTTCAACTGACTGAACAGAAGGAATATTATATTACTATTTATCGTATTCTATAGAAATATATGACTTTAACCAGTCGATACAGCCCGCCCTATACAAAACCTTGTATCACACACATATGTGTGATACAAGATGTACTTTAATCGGTTCTACATTCGTCACATCATATCACCTTTGAATACAGGTAAGACCTCATAACGTCGTCGTTAATAAATATAAAATGTCATTGTGTCACTGGGCAATACTTCAAAGGAGCATTTTATACGTTCGTTTCACATTGCAGGGAACTGTATGATTATACAATTACTGTCTTATGATGAGGTAAATGTGTGGATTTATTGACTTTTGAAAAAAAATTATATTCACTGAGCCCGAAAGGGCGAAGTGAATATAATTTTTGTTGTTGTTGAAAAGTCAATTAATCCCGACACATTTACAGAATCGAAAGACAGAAATTGTTTTATTCTATATTTTGAGGTAATAGTGGTATTCTGAAATAAAAAAAATACATGTCCACTGGCCTCACGTAGTGCTACATTATACATTTATTTCCCTTGCATAAGGGAGATATGAAAATAATTTGTTCACCCGAGAAAAGTCATATTACCTGAGGGCAACGCCCGAGGGAAATATGACTATTTCTAGGGTTAACACATTTTCATATCTCCCTTATGCAAGGGAAATGAATGTTTTATTCCACCACGCCAACGTTTTGATGAATTCTGCCAAAGGAAATCTTTTGGCCATCTTTGTTTACAAAATTATTATTTCGGAACATCTCTGGAGTTATCTTTACTAACATGGAATACCGTTATATGACTAAAGCGTTAAATCTTGAGAATTTCGAATAAGGGGAATACGATATTGTTGAGAGGGAAATGCGATGTTGTTGAGAGGGAAATACGATGTTTTGTCACGTGGGATTGTTTCGACCAATCGAATTTCTCTATAAGTAGAATAAATATTATAGAGTGGAATAATATTGTTTCCATCTCCATGTTATTATCTGAATCTTTATCATTTAAAATAGTTTTCAATGTTCTGTTCGACATTGAAGTGGCAAATCTTGGTTTTGGGCACCGGCGGTACGTCTTGCATCTACAGACCACATTTTGTTTTTGTATTGACGGATGCGGCAAGTAAACAACTTTTTTTTTTCATTGGTTGATTAAAATAGAATATTCCTTAAAAAAATCTATGTTCCAAAAATAGTAACACGTGACAATTATCGCGGTGAATATTAAATCTGAGGTCATGAATACGTCTTTTTATTTAAAAAAATGATTTTGGTAGAAATATATTCTAAAGAATTCACTTATGTAGAATAAAATATATTATCCACCAAAGGAAAATAAATAATAAAAAAAAAGGTATCGGATATTGACAGCGAATGATGAATGAAACGTTTAAATAAATGTTGTGTCGTGACGTAGCACTATCTGTGACGTATAGATCTATTTTGAATTTCAAAATGTTTAGAAAAGTAAATATATTAATCAAACCTAACAGTATAAACCATCTTGTAACCTATGTAAAAAAAACGTAGATATGAAATTTAGTGCGCACAACGCGTTTCTAGAATAACCTTCATCAGGTACGTACGCTCAAAATCTAAAGATTGGAAAGCCAAATAATTTAAAGTTTTGTGAGCAATAAAACCAAAGGGGTTAAACAGGATAGCCAAGATTGGCTAAGGTCACATATGACTGTGGGAGGAGAACCTTAGTTTTATTAATAATTATATTATTTAGGAATGGTAGATAAACGTATTATATGCATGAATGTGTTTGTATAATTGTTTGTATCGTGTCTCGTCAGTTGTGTAAATCGCATCACTATTAGACGCTATGTATCACATTCATGAATGTTTGGGAATGAAAATTTGATTTTTAGGTTTTTATGCATCAACGTGTACCTTAATGTGTAAGGACAGCATCGGAATGACGTAATTCATTTGGTAACTTAATTTTGTACAAACTTTCGGTTAATATATATATTTTTTTTCTTAAACTTATCATTGAAGCTTTTTTTGTAATTTGTTTATTTTTCTAAGAACAGATTTATACATACATGATTCTGTACACACAGCGTTTCATCACACCCAATTTACAGTGTAAGATACAAGTTTGATAAATATGATTGATATTCATCAAACTTGTCATTGAAGCTTATATAAATTATTTACAGGTTTGAAATTGAAACGATCTAATTATACAACTAGATGTTGCTCTATTTTCTAAAACTTTGGGGGCCTTCGTGGTCGTGGTAGTTGGATTTACAATTAACTATGCAATCAGTGCCTATCATTACTGATGTTGTGAGTTCGAATCTCGATCAGGGCAAGGTGTACACCATTATGTGATAAAGTTTGTCAGTGAAGTACGACAGGTCGGTGGTTTTCTCCGGAATCTCCGGTTTCCTCTACCAATAAAACTGACAGCCACGATATAGCTGAAATATTGTTGAAAGTGGCGTTAAACACCTTCAAACATACAAAGAAACAATATATAAATGCGTTTGACATACACTAAGATCAAGCAATATCACGTATGTGGTTCATGTAGGTAATCCAATCGGATGGTAGCTCTCATCAGCGTGTTCTCGTTTTCAATATCTAAAGATTTGATTGGTTGATTAGTCGGTTGATAATATGAATCCCCCGTTGGATGGTGTTTTAGATGCTAGTGTATTGCAAAAATTTAAACTAAGAAAAAGATACAACTAACATGTAACTGAAAATGAAATTAAAACACATACATGTATTACTTCAGTGTTCTATTTCAGTTACATTTCAGTATGTACTGTGAGATTACAAATATTGCAAATTATTTTTATATTTTGAATTTGGATAGTAATAAGGAGATAAAGAAAATACTACACTGTCGGAACAGTTCCAAAATCCAATAAAAAAATAATAGAAAGAGGCAAAATAGGTATCCCTAACCAGTGCCGGATTTACCTATAGGCTGAAACCTAGGGCCTCAAAATTTAGGGGGCCTCCGGTCAAGGTGTATAATATTTTAACACTTATTGGACTTTCACCTTTATGCTGTCATAACGCATTCAGGAATTTTCCTTACACAATTGCACTCCATTTCAGAATTTTAAACACCCCTCATCATCTTCGCCTTTATTGAAATTGATTAAACACACTTCCATCTTCCTCCAGTCGTGAAGGTGGAGAATTGGGAGGGGACTCATAAGTGGAATAGCCTAGGGCCTCTCTTTATCTAAATCCTGCACTGTCCCTATCACACAAATATAGACAACTCATGATGATTACTTTCAATACTTTTAATACAGGCACTTCAATTAACGATTGTGGCGGGGTTAAACTAGATTATCCATAATATATAAACATAAAACATCCCCCGACTACCTAAGTGATCGTTATCTTACTCTAATACTTACAGGTTTCTATTAGTATTGAATCTTCATGTTAAGTCACAGTTATAGGTGTCTATATATACATTGTGTTATCTTTATCAATATGTATGTCCTGTTTACTTATCTTACTGTCTTGCGAAATCAACATATTAGTTCTAACATTACGTCAATTAACAATTACTAATATTCAGTGGTTGAAATTGACCAATGGAATTGTGCGCTTCCTTCAAAACATGTACTTAAATGACTTTACACCCGGACAAAGTAATGTTATGAAATAAACATAGAGGTCACACAGAGGTATAATACGTGACTGTGATTGTTGTTTATCACACAACATCAGCAGATGTCCAGTTCTATCATGACAAGTAGAAGTTGTTGTTCTATGAGGTGACTAGACCAATACGTCGAGTTGAATTTTCATCGTGCTACCTGACCGAAACAACAATCCGTAGATAGATGTGTAGCTCCATTCTGACACATTATCTTGACTCTGAACCAACCATTCTTATATGGTTCTGAAAAGAAAGTTTAAATAGTGATGGTTAACAATTCCACCAATATTAATGTCTGTATCTGTCACCATTATTTGTTTGTAGAATGTATACACTATTGATCGGTAGTAAAACGTAGATACCAAATTTAGTGCGCGCAACGGGTTTCTGTAATGACCTTCATCAGGTACGCTCAAAATCGAAAGGTTGGAAAGTCAAATAATGTAAAAAGTTTTGAGAGCAAGAAAACCAAAGGGCCTAAAAAGGATAGCCAAACTTGGCATTGGTCAGCTATGCCTGAGGGAGGAGAACCTTAGTTTTAATAAACTAGTTAAACCCCAGTATCCTGATAAAACCATACCATGGAAATAATCATTCATGTAGAAACATTTCCTGAATTTCGATTTTTAATTGTACTTCTGATTTTATCCAGTTCCTTTGACGTTTTTTCCATGTTTTCTTTTCAAATATTTTGAATATCGATAGAACCTTATCTAATATCTGTCATTTGATATTAAGTCTATCATTTAGATAAACTTATTTAATAACAGTGAATTTATGTACATTTTACCTAACATAATAGACCCGTGTTTCATACACCAGGTCCATCCGTTTATGTTGTTGAATTAGAGAGTGACGTCATTTGAACTTTGACATTTTAAACTCACGCTACTGTACTGACGGCAGTCTTATAAATTCTTCAAAGTCATTAGGAGTTATGTCCTTTGTCAGAATCTAGTTTTATGTACCTTAGAAAATAGTATTTGGCTTGTCTGTCCTGTTTGGTGGACTTGTGTTTCAACAAACGATTGGTATTTCAGTGGGTATGAATTGTGCTCCGCTACTCGCTGATTTGTTTCTACATGTTTATGAGACAGACTTCCTGAAGTGCTTCTCAAGAATAAAGAGAGAAATTAGCCCAGATCTTTAATTCCAACTTCTACTATATATATGATGTTCTGACACTGAAAAAATTTTCATTCTGTGATTATCTACATCGAATCTATCCAGATGAGCTTGAAGTTAAGGATACTACTGATATTCAAATATCTGCTTCATCCCATTTATGGTCAAAGCAGTGCATATAGAATTTAAAAATAGCACAATTGCTTCTTCTTCATTTCGTTGTAATTGGCAGAGTTTCAGAAGAGTTGGTACAGAGGAAGATCGTCATCTGTAGAACCTTTAGAAATTAATATGTGTTGCTTCTCCGCTAAACACACAGCATTAAGGAGAAAGATCAAAGACTGGTTGGCTCGGAATCAGAATAATGTGTCCGAGTGGATCGACATGTCTACCTGTGGACTGTTGTTTCAGTGAGCTAGCTTTATGAAAATCCACCTCAGCGTGTTGGTCAAGAACAAAGCGGACCTCATCATTATCTCGTTGGAAATTAAATTGTTCACGCCATGGTATAGCTGTAAAATTGCTGAATTGGCGTTAACAATTACTCACTCACGCACTCACTCTTTCGTATTATGGGTGTTCCCATTCTACGATATCTAAAACCGTCTCGAGTCACACACACAAGCCAAATATCATCGAGGACGATACAAAATCATTTGTATTTGCAAAATATTATAGGGTCGTAAGAACCCAAAAGCCTGATTGACGGCGTTCCCATAAATATCTAAGTATGCTTAGACGTTTAATTTGTGTCCTCCCATATGTATGCTTAATAGTGTGCCAATCAATAATGTTATCTCTGCTTTTAGTTAGGGATTTTAGGTCGACTACGGCGAATTTAGAACAGAGAGTAAATTAAATACCGGTAATCATATCATACGTATTAATGATATTTCATATGTACTGTACATGTAGTTCTAAAACAGACCAATGTAATTATAGTACTACATTTACAGTTCATAAATAATATAATGTTTGATAAAACTAAGGTTCTCCTTGATAAAACATATGTGACCTTAGCCGATTCTGGCTCTCCTCTTTAGGCCCATTGGTATTATTGCTCCCAAAACTTTAAATAACTTGGCTTTTTCAAATCCTTCGATGTTGAGCGTACCTGATGAAGGGTATTCCAGAAACGAGTCGTGCGCATTAAGTGTGATATCTGCGTTTTAATTAGCCAATACACTTATTATTTGCATATGTTTTGCTATGTGTGGTTAATTTGAAGAAAAAAATAATAATGGTAATATCCGTCGTGATTGTGGGAGGTGGTCACAGTTATATACCCATTTCAATGGTATAAATTTGTCACGTTATCGATTCGGTGCAAAGTTACAGGGTAATCTATCATTTAGTGAGGTCCTGGGACATTTTTTGGTCACTTTCATTTAAACTCGGAGGAGTGTTCGAAGAGACACGCCTCGGTATAAATGATAAAACAAGTTGTATTCGATTAGATTTTTAGAATTAATTATTCACCTTGACATTAGGTATATAAACGCAGTGTAAAATGGGTTTTGCTAAAAGACCACCCACCACCCCTACACTCACCCTTTTTTACGAAAGATTCTGTTGTTGCTTGTTGATGATATTGGGATGAGTTAGAAGTCAACAAAACATCCTGATTTGGTACCTTGATTCAACAACATATGGATAAGAAACATTTTAGAACAATAAAAACGACGTGCCTTCGCTGATGGGATAGATCAGTAGTTATGAACAGTGAATATGAAATAAGTTACATATTGTACTTCATTGTTAGTAAGTTAGATATTTCAAACTCCTAATTTATATCATTTTGCTTACGATATTTGTTTTTATTGTAAGAAGATTTTGAAGATACCAAAGGGAATATCAGAATCCGAATATCGAAGAAGAACAGACAACACAATGGTCAAAAGAAAAAGTACAAAGGGACAAACAACGATCTATACAAAACATACATATAAAACTAAAGATCGAATAACACGAACCCCACTAAAAACCGCGGGTGAACACAGATGCTTCGGAATGGTCAACCAAGTCATGGTGGCGACCGTAAAATTTTCGAAGTAATGACTTCAACTTTACCAGAAGGAACCCTTGGTTCAGTAGCTTCCTTGTTAGCAGCAACCCTGTATCAAGGAAATCCTGATATGAACCATAAGCTCTGGAATATCGTATCATCTGAGAAATATATAGTCCATATGTAGATGCTGCTGGAATGGTGCTACATATAATCTAATTGTAATGTAAATAATAAAAGTTCGTTGCAGTGCATGCGAGTGGGAGATCTGACCCTATATTCTACATTTGCTCACATTATAGTATTTCTTTTGTCGAATACAAGAGTGGCCGGTTCTAGTACCTGGTATTAGATATGGACTAACATATGAGGGTTCGTGTCCCTCGAGATATATATTTTCCATTGAAGTTCTTATGATTTCATTGTTACCTGTGAGGCGTAGACTAGCTCTCACTTCAAATTATCGGCGGTTTGTTTGCTATTGTCATATCTCATATTTGTTATTAAGCTGTGATCGTATCTTCCATCATGATTTCACTCACAACTTACATTTTTTTTTGCATATTAAACAGATATATCATGTTTGGGAGGGGTATTTGCGAAAAATACCAGTCGAGAGACGAACAATTTTCCGAGCCGAATGACGAGGGAAATTTAGTCTCAAGACTGGCATTTTTCGCAAATACCCCTCCCAAACATGATATATCTGTTTAATTACACCAAATATTTTTAGAACACTGGCTAAATAAATAATACATTTTGTTTGCCGTTTTCAGGAATATTCGATTTGTTTTGTTAGACAGTGGTTGAAGTATTCTGAATGAATTTGGTGGTTTGCTGCACGCGAGGGTAAAAAAAATGAAATACGTTTTCGCAAATACCACGGCAGAGGGGAAAAAAGCTAAATTCTTTACTTCGGAACACTTCCGGGTTTCAGATTTGATTAATCACGATACTTTACATATAAAGGTAAAGAAGAAATATTCCGCATGAATTTGGCGGTTTGATGCACGCGAGGATTAAAAAGTTAAATCCTCATGCAAATACCCCTGCAGCGGTAAAAATGAACGAAATTAATCCTAAATATGAAAATACACGAAAAATACACCGGCTATTAACCAATCAAAATCCAGGATTCTTATATAAGGTGTAATTAATTTGAATATGATACTATGTCGATGAAACTAACATTTTGTCCTAAAGAATACAAAATGTAGATATGTCGTAATAACACGTAATAAATCTATTTCCCTATGTTTGTCATTTTGTTCTTTTTATTTTGGCCATTGTATTGTCGGTCCTTCTTCGATTTACAGCTTCTGATTGGAATCTTCAAACTTTTCTTGCTACCAAGACTTTTAATTCGTTTGTCTTTACAATCTTTTGACTATGAGGGTACACGATGGACTTTATTCCACAAATGCGTCGTGTGCCCGTGATTAAATATGTACGTGTTTTAAGTAAACGTTTCCTCTTATTGTAGTACTCAAAGCACTTTCATCTAGAATTCATATTTTAGACGTGTGAAAACGACAAAATAGTAAACCAAATGAATATATAATGTCAATGACAGTGTTTGTATGTTAATCCATTCGATATTAGGGGAAACAAATATATGATGTTTATCGGTAGGAATCAGCAAATTGTGTTCCTATTTTTTTCTGATATATTTAGTTACAGGCATATCAATGAGACTATCTATCGTTTTCAATGTTTAGTTGTAATTTATATTTAGTGAAATTAATGAAAACTATCCACGTGTTTAAGGTGTATACTCCTTATATATACAATTTTGGGCGTTTTTGTTATCTTCAACTTCACATATGTTCGGCTGATAAGTCTTGTACTTTGTTTCTCTCATATGTAGACTAAGGGTGCTCTATGTTATCATCTCTCATCTGAAGGCTAGGTTATGTTTCGAATTGTGAGAGCTGATCGTCTCCGACATGTGCATATATTTAGAATTCGTTTTGTTAACAGCAACCCTCAATAAAGAATCACCAGCTCTGGAATATCGTATCAACCGAGAGATATATACTCCAAATACAGGGGTTGCTGGAATGCTGCTACATATAAATGAATTTTTCACAAAGGGAAAAAAGTAATCATCTCCTGTTTCTTTCTTTATTACCCGTCACGCCCTCACGTCCAAAGTCAATGTGCAGGTCAAAGTATGAAGCAGGCCTAGCTGTATATTGTGTAGGCTTTATTGTAAGCTATATGGGATAGATGCAGCTAACATTATCAACATACTTTATTGAAAGAGCATCATCTATGGAACGGAAAGTGAAATTAAAGGATCGGGATAGCTCGCTATATAATGTGATGAGATTATCATAATGCTAGCTAGACCAAGTAACTGAGTTTGACGTGTATAGTATTAGTCACTAAAACCGCAGTTCGCAAGTAGAGGGGTCGTCGTGGCCGTGATCGTATGGTAGTTGAATTTACAACTACCTATGCAAGCAGTGCCTACCACCACTGATGTTGTGCGTTCGGATCTCGATCAAGACTAGATGTACAACATTATGTGATAAAGTTTGTCAGTGACATGTGACATGTCATGTCAGTGGTTTTTCTTCGGGTCCTTCGGTTTCCTCCACCAATAAAATTGACCGCCATGATATAACTGAAGTACTGTCGAAAGTGGCGCGTTAAGCACCATCAAGTAAACAAACAAAGAAACGCAAAAAAGACACACCGCCTCAATTCGACCAGTATTCCGAGTTTTTGCTCGTAGTCTTAATACTGTGGTATTTACTGAAAACAAAGCAATCATTAATCGTATATGTGAATAGGAATCGAAACAACAAACTGCTCAAACGGAATTTCTGATTGTGGGGTTGAAGATTTTTTTTTTTGTTTGTTATCAAGAATTGTTTGATCGGCGAGGTTTATCATACTCACAGATGATCGATGATCTGTTCCCCTTGTAATGAAATTATCCCAGCCCTCAGATCACGCGATTGTGATTTACTAGATTTTAACTATGGGTAATACTTCGTGTGTCCTTAGTGTAGCAACAACTGCTTTCCTCTTTAAAGCACATGCGTTCATGCTCAAGTTTTGGATAGGGTTCGGGTTGTACCTTCTTCAAAGTTAGTTTTCTGTTTTCATTATTTTTGAATTTTGCTTGTCCATGTCTTTTGTCCTGCCAATGAAGTTTTGAACTAACTCATTTGCTTGCGTAGCGCTATCTAGCTTACAGTCTACATGTGTCATGTTTTTAAACATTTAAACATCAACCTCAATGGTTTCCTGTTAAAGTTGAACATCCCTTGTTTCCCTTGTTGCACATTTTTAAAAACAAAAAAATGTGAATCCGCAAATACTTTGTATTACGCCATCCTTTGATTTGAAGTGTATTGAGAATTAATCAAGTGCTAATCAGTCGTTGTCAATGTTATTTGGTGTGCTTTAGTAAACAAAAAAAAACAAGAAACAAACACTTGCCACTTCCGTTATCGGTAATTGAAAAATCAATAATCCCACCTTTGATGTTGTTAATGATGTTAATCAAGACTTTTCTTTAAAATATTCAAACAATAAAATTGGTATTAATGGTGTGATTAACAAGTTATCAATTAATGACACACGCGCTAATTTATTGCATTAAAATTTAATCAAATGTAATCTAAATTTTAATGAATGGATGCACAAGCTAAAGAAATGAAAAACAAAGTCATGTGTGAGATTAATTCATTCGCTATTGTTTATTTTGTCTTTGATGATAGACTTTTTAATTAGAACACAACATACTTCATATATAAATAATCTTCAATTACCTCCCTTATCAAAATGATGTATTTTAAAAAAAATATTTCAAGTGATGTGTAACTGTCTTGTTTGCTTTGTTTTACTATTTTTTGACAGATAATAATGTTTTTACTTCGATGACTTCGTTGTAATAAAATACTTTCAGCAGATTTTGTTTTGTGGGTCTTTGGGGTTTTTTGTTGTAACACCATTCATTATGCAAGTTATGTTGAGGAATAAAATAAAGCGGCTTTTAAATTATAATGATACCGTTGATTTTCACACTGCAAGCCGAACATTGTATAAAGATAAAAAAAAAATCCGAACATTGTCATACATACATGAAATATGGTAACACGTGCTCGTGGTGATCGTTCAGTAATCAGTATGGCTTATTTTAACTGCTGAAATAATTAATTGTATTCAACAATTATTGTTTTTATAACAATACATACACTACCATAATAAACTTAACTAACATCCACTAGCAGCTGACATGAACCAGAAACAAACAAAACTGATGACCTATACCCTGACTTGGCGGAAGCGCACCCTATTCCCTCATCACTTTTACGGTTCCACTACTGCTTGCAGCACGTGTGACGTGGTTTAGGAGGAAAAATTTCAACTTTTTTCAACAATTGGGAAACTAACAAGTTTTTTATTTTATTATTATATATAGAAGTATTATAATATAAACAGCCACATATAATACAATATATTTAGTATTGAATTATCATGTGCATTATGGAAAATAGAGAAGAACTAGGTCTTTCTCCCTGGTGGTCAGCTACCACCTCGGATGAGTTTTGGGATAGGGGTTTGGAAGATAATCCACAATTTTCTATATCTGTTGCTCCGGCAATAGATGAAATCGTGGATGGATCCATACTGGTTTTTACACCGTCTGTTTCCAATCGACTGAGTTCCTTCACTGACCCCAATAATTCATCTCAGTTGAGGCTGACTCGTCCTCAGGTCAACACTACACACACCTTTAGTAGGCTTATTGATACCACTATACCTAGCTCCTCCATGGCTCATTCAGGTATAAGGAGCAATGAATTTTATAGATCTAGGTGGCCCAGTATTTATATGTATCCTAATCAAACTATACCATCTTTTGACCCATATAGTTTGCCACCTTTTTGGCGTGGACCTAGTACGGGTAGGTATGGTCAAGGGACTCCTTTAGACTCTTCAGTTAGTGAAGATATTAAGACGTTAACTAATTATGGTAACCAGTTCCAAGCTATTACCAAGGCGCAATACCTGGAACTGAGTAATCGTCTTTCTTTACTCAAGAAGAAAGACAATTCCCCTATTATCAATACCGAAGCCAGTGAAGGTGTTGATAATATGGATTCCGATGTGGAAGACACATTTTCTCTGGCACCTAGAAGTCAGGAGGGTATTTTTTTTTATCCCACGATGAAATTTGCTCTCCTGTTCCTAGCAGAAGGCCCCAACCTGCATGTGCCTTGGGCGGTCCTCCTCCATCTTTGGATGGTGGATCAACCATTCAAGAAGAGGATGAGAATCCATCAGTAGTTGGATATCGGAAAGCACTCAGGCATAGAGTTTACACCATTCAGCATGAACTCTCTGAAGTTCCCATGTCTTCCTCACCTCGGAAAGTACTTGCTCCCTCTGATTTTATGTCATGCTCCGGTTTGGTGAAGGATAAACCTAAAGGGTATAAGTCCTTCCCAGAATCGGGACATACTAAGTCAGCCCTTGATTTCATGAATGAATCGATTTCAGATTTTCATTCTAGCAAGGATACAGGGAATAAGTACATTGGTTTTGGTCCAGCCACTTTCCCCTCTTCAAAGATTAGATCCATGGATTTCGCTATTCATGATTCTTCTCTGGGGAAAGGGTACCCGTCCTGTGATAAGGCATACTCTGCCTTATTGGGGACAAAACATGTAGAGGGATTGGTTTTAAACAAATCCACCTGGTCTAAGTCGGAGAGTAATCTTCGACTTATGTCTAGTGTCCTTGGTACAGCAGAACATTCTATGGCTGTTGCTGGTTCTTTACTTAAGGACAGAGGGGATGAGTTTGATGAACTCAAGTGTCTCCTTCTACCGGTGGACCAAAGCCTTGGTGTTTCACAACTCCTTCTGATGGGTACCTTATCCAACTTTACCCTGTCTAAGGGACAAGAGATGTTGGATAAATCACCCATTCCTGAGCCTATTAAGGAGACTCTCTTGTTTTCCCCTCTAGTGAAGAACAAATTATTTGGTCTTCCATTGGGTAAACTGCAAGAAGAAGTTAGTAAAACACCACAGACCGTGAAGGTAGATGTCCAAGTTTCTAATGGGCAGAGAAGAGTCACTACTTCTCAGTCCCATTCAGAAACTGGCCCTATGAAGAAGGGCTCGGGAAAACCTTAAGGGTATCACAAGAGATCAGCTACTCGAAATTCCTCCAGGCAAAAAAACCAAATTGGTACAGGGCAAAAAGCATAGTAAGTGATGGTCCTCCCCCGCCGTCAGTACAACCTCCCGAGGAAGAGGAGTTTTTTCCAACTCCTTTTCCTCATATTCCAGTAGGAGGCAGATTATCTCACTTTCTGAATCAGTGGCATCTAATCACTTCAGACACGTAGATTCTTTCAGTACTGCGGGGGGAGGGGGGTCTGGAACTTCAGTTCCAAAGTCGACCTCCATTGTCATCAGTTCCTCTGAACATGTCAGTGACGAGAGACCCAGACAGGAATCTCTTGCTTCAAGAAGAGGTCCACATTCTTCTGCAGAAAGGTGCAGTAGATTTAGTGAACCCTCCTCTTACTCCAGGTTTCTATTCCCGACTTTTTCTTGCACCAATGAAAAATGGGAAAATGAGACCTGTGATAGACCTCTCCGTCCCGAATCAGCATCTAATAGTTCCACATTTCAAGATGGATACCAACAAATCTATCAGGGGTTCAAGTCAAGGTATGTGGACAACGTCTCTCGATTTGACAGACGCCTATTTCCATATTCCTATTTCCCCCAAGTTCTGCAAGTTCCGGAGATTTGTTTGCGATGCATTTTGGCCTATCTACAGCTCCTCTATTATTTACCATAATTTTCCAGACAGTAGTAGCACATTTACACACCCATTCAATTTTCATCCATTCCTATTTGGACGATTCCCTGTTGAAACATCTGTCCCAATTTCTTATGAGAGATCATACCCATTTTGTGATATGCTTGCTCCTCAAACTGGGTTTCCTAGTTTCATGGAAGAAGTCGGAGCTAGTACCCAGCCAAGACTTCATTTTTCTAGGGGAACATTATCGGACAGACCTAGGGCTAGTTTTTCCCCCAGAGGAAAAAATTGTAACTCTACAATTTCTGGTAAACAATTTTTTTCAGGTATCGTCAGTACCAGCTCGTCAATTTTTACTGCTAATAGGTTTTCTGATTTCTCTGATGGATGTTATTCCCCTCGGTCGGCTACATATACGCCCAATTCAGGGGTACTTGAGGGAGTTCTGGCATCGAGTGACTCAAATGTGGGAGGCTTGTATTTCTGTTCTTCCCAGACTACTGATTCATCTTCAGTGGTGGATACAGAGGTCCAACCATTTGACAGGTGTACCTCTGGACCCCCTAGAATCCACACTGACTCTTTACACAGATGCCTCCATAACAGGATGGGATGCCTTCCTAGAAGGGAGAACAGTCTCAGGGGTGTGGGAATATTGTCATTTAGAAGAACACATACATCTTCTGGAAACGAGGGCAGTTCTACTGTCATTAAGACACTTCCAAGACGTGATCCAAAGACAGTCTCTGTTGATAGCCACAGACAATACGACAGTGGTGGCTTATCTTCAGAATCAGGGGGGAACTCATTCCTTTTCTCTTTATCTTCTATGCAGAGAAATTATGTTGCTATGCGACAGTCTCCAGACAGTGTTGAAAGTGAGACATGTCCCGGGCAATCAGAATCTAATAGCGGATGCGTTATCTCGATTCCGTGTTCCAGTGAATACGGAATGGGAGTTACATCCAGTAATTGTTCAAGCTATCACTCTGATATATCGCCCCCTGATAGAGCTGTTTGCCACCAGTTCGAATTACAAACTGGAGACATTTGTCTCTCCAATCCCAGGCCAGAAAGCTGGGGCGGTTGATGCAATGACTATCTCCTGGAAAGGGATGTTCAATTACATCTTTCCACCATTTTGTCTTCTCCACATGATATTACACAAGAAAAGAGAGGATGGTTGCAAGACCATTCTTATAGCTCCGGCTTGGCCAAGAAAATATTAATTCCCGGATCTCCTACTATTATCGTGTGCAAAACCGCTCCGTCTTTCCTTGAGAGGGGGCCTCTTGTTCAAGAGAAAGAAGCTTCATCAAGGCCTGGAGAAACTCCATCTGCACGCATGGTTGCTGTCAGGACGTCTATCAGACAGAGAGGCTTTTCTGAACCAAGCGCATCTCTGGAGCAGTTAGACAGTCAACAGGGACAATAATATATGACTCAAAATGGTAAATCTTTTGTTCTTGGTGTCTGTCAAAACAAATTGATCCTCTCAGTATCACTGCTCAGCAACTAGCTGAATTTTTTCTGTACCTTTTTAAAGACAAAGGTTATGCGCCTTCTACCATTAAGGGTTACAGGTCAGTTATTGCAAGGACAATCCATCTCTCAGGCGGTCCTGATTTTGGTAGTGATGAGTTTTTATCACTCATGTTTAAAAACTTTTGTATTGAACGTCCGAAACAAAGACGTTGGTACCCGCTTGGGATTTGGGAACTGTTCTAAAGGCTTTACAGCTTTCACCGTTTTGACTTATAAATGTTGTTTTCTTTTAGCTTTGGCTACAGGTCGCAGAAGAAGTGAACTTCACGGTCTTTCTGTTTCTGAGTCCTGTATTCGTTTTTCGGCAGTTACCCTGTTGACTGATCCAGCTTTGTTCTAGCTTAAAACCAGTTATCTGAAAAGGGTTCTGGGGTAATTGTTGTTCCAGCATTACCCAATTCAGGTCTAACAAATTTATGTCCAGTTCGTACTTTATATTGCATCTAAATTAAGAATTCTTAATGGCAGATATATGGGTAATTCATTAGGATACTTTACATGTTTAACTGTTAATGGTTTAAGTACTGTAGATTATGCTGTGGTAAGTGAGAGCCTTCTGTCCTCAGTTTTATACTTTACAACTCAAGATTTCACTTATTTGTCTGATCATGCTCAAATTAGAGTAATTTTAAAATGTAAAATGAAGCATTTCAACAGATTTTCATCAACAATATCTAGCTGGTCAGAAACAAATGAATTTAAGTGGACAAAGGATTCAAAAAGATTAATTGTTGATACTCTTTGTGATGAAATTATAATTAATGACATAGTTAACTTTGAATTTAAGAACTATAATGATGATCAAAATGGTGTTAATCTAGTAACAGAAGATTTAAACTCATTTTTAAATAAACTAGCTAACAGATATTGTAAAAACTTTAAATATAAAAGATACAAAAAGAAGCCAATGAGACAGAAGTGGTCTGACATGAATGTTTTTCACCAAAAGAAAACATTAAATTATCTCAGTGGTAAAATTAAAAGCAACCCTTTTAATAAAGAACTCAAACAAAAATATTTTACTGGGTTTAAATCTTTCAGAAAACTGGTAAATCAAAAGAAAAAGGAATACAAAAATTCAGTATGTAAAAAATTGTCCGATTCTTTAATAAATGACCCAAAAGAGTACTGAAATATTCTAAAATCCTTAAAAAAAGAACATAAAAATCAGAATGATGATGTTAAAGAACTTTTATGTGATTATTTTTTTTGTAATTTTTCATTTTTTTTACAGACAACACATTCATCACATCACATCACATGCACATAACAAGACAAACGTTATAAGTGTAAATGACAGTTATTGCTATTTGTGTGCTCAGCAGATAACAACTTATTTCCTAAAACCAATTGTAATTGTAACTACCATCCTTATCTCCCCAAACCATTATATATTTAAGGAATATTTGAAATTGTTGCACAGGCCATACTATATAACCTGGTCTGGGTCAGTCCACGCTTAACAAACCGCGAAGAGTTTTTTGAAAAGCGTAAACTAACCCAAACCAGGCCATGCAAGCATAACCCGTTCAAGAATTCCAAATACCCCCTATAATTTTTACAATAAAATTTAATGATTCCTCGATTTTAATTGCTATTATTTCATGTGACTATTTGAATTTGTCGTTAGCGGATGAACACGTTGGTGACGCCACAATACCAACCCAGGTAATCGAGTATAACCAATGTTGCTCCAGGCGGATCAGTCAATCGGATTGCAGTATTCACATCAAATTAAATTATTTATAAATATACAAATTAATCTAAAAATTAAGTTTACAAATATCAGGACTGAGTTGTACAAACATCAATTAACCTTAAGTATCAATCAAACCTTAAGTGTAAATTAATTTCATGTACATCGCAAGTAAATTTAAGTGTCAATTAAGTTTTAACAAACACTTAAATCCAAATAAGGCTTGTGCAACCCAGTCCAGAATGATAAAACTGTTACAAAATAGTTTATATAATTTGTTTCTGCTAAGGGTATAGAACAGCAATAGCAATGCTAAATTACAGTAATTTCAGCCACCTATCCTCATGGTCTTTCAACTTATTCTTAAAGATTGAATTTGATCTCTCCATTTTTTCCCTACTTTTTAATTTTGCTTTAAGTACTTCTATTATTGGCAAGTTATTTGACCACTTACAGCAATGGATATAATATTTTGTGAATAGCATCACAAATTCGATGATCTCGAATGGATATTCATTGACATTTGTAATAAACACTATATTTGCCATATTTAACTCAATAGGAATATCAAAACTTTCTTCTAACCAGGTTTTTATTCGATTCCAAAAAAGTTTTACTACAGGGCAAAGCCAGATATAATGAAGAATTGAGTCAGAGGCATTTTTACAAAAGCTACAAAGGTCCGAATTCTTTATCCCAATTTTAACCAAGAATGTGTTTGTCGGTAAAGCTCTATGAAGAAGTTTGTACTGGATTGTTTTTAGTTTCGAATCATTTGTGACAAGATATAAATTAGAGAAGACGTCATTGAAATTAATATATGTATCCATATCTGATTTCCACTTAGAAATGCCTTTTATTGAATCAACTTCTAAATCTTCTAGTGGGCTAAGTT
>MJUT01006035.1:160556-171588 GCA_002080005.1 Gigantidas platifrons
TACTGGGAAGACCCAATTTTATCAAGGCTATTGCTTGTAATTCCGAATAGCATGAACAATCAAGCTCTGAAACTGTGTCATAATTTACCAATTTCAGGTCATATGGGCCAGACAAAGACATTATTGAAATTAAAACAACATGTAATATGGTACAAAATATCAATAGATTGCAAACTTTATGTCAAATCCTGTAGTGTATGCAACAAAAATAAAAGGCTTAAAGAATATCCAAAGGAAAACTTAAACAGTTTCACTCTGGAGTCCCATTGGAACGTGTACACATGGATATACTTGGACCTTTACCAATAACAAAGAACAGGAATAAATATATTTTGATGGTGATTGACCAGTTCACCAAATGGCTTGAGTGTTATCCATTACCAAATCAAGGATCGGAAATCATCTCTAAGGTATTTGTAGATAATTTTATTGCACGATTTGGGTGCCCACTGGAGATACACACAGATCAAGGGAAAAATATGGACGGGAATTTAATAAGACAAATCTGCAAACTATTAGATATCAACAAAACACGGACAACTCCTTACCATCCTTCTTCAAATGGTCAAGTGGAAAGATTCAATAACCTTATACTTCAGACAGTCAGATGTTTAATTAAAAAACAACAGAGCAAATGGGATGAGTACCTACAGCTTTTAGCAGGTGCAATTAGAGCTACACCTAGCAGACAGACAGGATTTTCTCCTAATTTTCTCATGTTTGGAAGGGAAGTAACTCAACCTATTGACCTTACTTTTGGCATCCTTACTGCAAATAGAAAAGACAAGGATATAGTTGAGTATGCACAAAATCTGATTATAGCTCTTAACTTGACACATAATGTTGCAAGAGGAAATTTGAAGGCATCACAAGGTAGACAGAAAAAAGACTATGATCTCAGGTCTAAGCAAAAGTCATATAGTATAGGAGATGCTGTATATAAGCGGGACACAGCTACAAAGTTAGGACAGTCAAAAAAAACTTAAACCACCTTGGAAAGGACCTTATATCGTGGTAAAAGTAATTAATCCTGTACTATATGAGATAGAGGATAGGAAAAGATCATATGTTATACACCATGACCGTCTCAAACTTTGCATTGACAAGGATTTACTTATATGGATTCAACGTAGAAGAACAAACTTTATGGATCAGTTAAAGGATACGACACCATCAGAAATGACAAATGAAGACATTTATGACCTGTCTCCTCTGTTTAGTGACTCCACTCAACTTACATCGGATGGTCCGATGTTGCGCAATGATATACATTTTGTACAAGGGCTAGAACATATTCGGGGTGGTCATTTAGACAGGGGGCAACAGATCAACTCAAGACAGTAAGGAGTTTGGCTGATATATATGAGGACGATAATCTGGATGAAACCTTTCTATATGACTTCGAAGGAGTAGATGTGGACACACAGGTTGACGTTAGGGAACATCATAAACTAAGAAGAAATAGGAAAATACCTACCTATCTGAGTAATTATACAGAGTAGAAGTCAGTATTATCAGCCATGTATATACAAATGTATATATATTTGATGTAAATATTTACATATATTGGTGCATAGAGCTTTAAATGTTTGTGTATTAATTTTTTGTTTTTTGTTTTGTTTTTTTTGTGTGTATCAGATTCTAGTGAATGTGAAATATAATAACATAACCATACCCTTTTATGAAATAAGTTATTAGTGTATTATATGTATTCTTCAGTTTATTGTAGTATGTGGCAGGAGGATGAATTAGAATTGGATTATGGTCCGATGGATGATGAAGTTCCGGAACCAACAAACAGAGTTCGTGGTAGTTCTCAAAAGAAGAACAAGTCGTCTCCCTGCCCAGTTTCCCCAGCCAGGTTTACAAATGTTAGGAGACATGTGATTGTAAGTCATTTGCCCTGGTATGTTTCACCGTTCACTGCATGCTGGACCTGCAAGGTACAGTTAGCACAGGAAAGATTGGTACAAGTGCATGTAATTGAATATCACAGCAAAGTCAATGCACCCCATAAATTCCCATTAGAAACACATGGTGACAGATGGGTATATTTGATGAATGGCCTACTACTAGAGATTGGTAATCAGTTAGAAAAGCCAGTTTCAGACCTTGTAAAACTTGTAAGACTTGATCCAAAATTCAGTATATGTACCGGATCTTTTCACCATTGGACTGATATGCAGCTTCTTTAAAAAATTGTAAATCTGAACCAGTATTCAAAAGATTTGGAACTATCTCACAAAGTATTTCCACCGTCTGGTATCCATTCATTATTACATTGGGAAATTTTGGCTCTACTGATTTGCAAGACAGAATCTACTGAAAATATCACTTCTTATGAGAAGGAACATAATCTTTTTCCTGTCCGTTCTGTTATTAAAATGGTAAGATTTGTGGACTCTCATTTTCATCTGGATATGTATTCTAAAGAGACCAGCTACTCTGGTCTGCCGTCAATGACATGGGAGGAAGATGAGAATGTTGAATTACAGTTCCTAGTATCAAACTACTGTTTCCCACATAATTGGCCTTCTAGCAATCGGCGACAGGAGATCAGGAAAGACCCTCGACTTCACATTACATTTGGAATTCATCCTAGACTAGTGAATTTGGAAACAAAGAAACAGATTAACAAATGGTTTGCGGATAACTTTACGATCATACGATTATTTGCCAAAATGCGCATCAGTGACCACAATTTAGAAATAGAAAAGGGTCGATGTTTTAAAATTCCGAGAGAGGAAAGGTTATGTAAAATTTGCAAAGAGGTAGACGATGAAACCCATTGTCTTATATATTGTAAATTAAACCAAGAAATTAGAGAAAATTTGTTTTCGAAAATAAAGGAGCTTTCATTGTTACCAGAAAACAATCAAGCTTCTTATTTACTCAATCCTAAAATAATAGAGCATGTTAGCATTATTGGCTTTTTTATAAAACGGTCATTAGAACTGAGGGCAGAAGTTTCCTAATATGACATGTTGCTTTTAATTCAGATATTGTCATTGTAGTGTATCACGTTTATTTGTTATTTGTTTTGTTTTTAATATGCCACAAACATGTCTTATGTTTAAAGGCAATAAAGAATTTGTATTTGATTATAGTATTTGGACACAGCTTTTGGAGTAAGGTCTAAAGATTCAAACAGGCTTTTTGTTCCTTTTAAACAGGGGCAAAATGACATTACTGCAAAAGCCATTTCTTCATGGATTTGCAATACTGTCATGTTGGCATATAAATCTTCAGGAATTACTTTACCTAGAAACCAGGTTAAAGCCCATGATGTTAGGGTAATAGCCTCGTCTTGGAGTATTTTTAATTCTGCATCCTTGACAGAAATTTTATCGCCAGGATTTTGGAGGTCGGATAATACTTTCTATAATCATTACCTTTGTGCCATGCCACAACATAACGATAACCTCTATTCTTTGGGGCCTTTAGTTTCAGCGCAAAAATTAATTTTTCCTCCTACTATTTAATACTTTTAGGGGATTCAGCGCTACGATAAATTCTATTATCTAAATGTATTATGGTAGCGTATTTATTGCTATTAAAACGTAATTTTTATAATTAAAATTATTTTTTGTTGAATAAATACCTACCATAATAAATTAGAGGTCCCCCTCCCCTTCATCCCCTTTTTTAGTCTGCTTTGGATTGGAAAAATGATGAAGGAATAGAGTGCGCTTCCGCCAAGTGAGGGTAAAAGTCATCAGTTTTTTGTTTGTTTCCGGTTCATGTCAGCTGCTAGTGGATGTTAACTAAATTTATTATGGTAGGTATTTATTTAACAAAAAATAATTTTAATTCTATAAATTACGTTTTAGCTTTTCTCTATTCAGAAAAACGATGTCATATTTTAACAGCGTAGGTCACTTCAATTTATTCCTCAATATATTTTGCATTATGAATGGTGTTACAAAAAAAACAAAGACTCACAAAGCAAAATCCGCTGAAAGTATTTTATTACAACAAAATCATCGAAATAAAAACGTTATTATCTGTCAAAAAATAACAAAACAAAGCAAACACATCACTTGAAATAATGTTTTTGAAATACATCATTTTGATAAGGGAGGTAATTGAAGATTATTTATATATAAAGGCTGTTATGTTCTAATTCGTCAGACTCAACCTAATATAAAGTATTTATTAAATAAAAACAAACACCTGTTTATAGGAACAGCTCGCCAGAGTCTGCAGCAAGTTTTATTTTAATCATAAAAAAATATATATTAAAGTCCATCAAACACAGTTTGGCCGCTGCAGTGAGCAATCTACAAAATAGAAAATATAATACAGTTAAGCTTAAATATAACGAATGAAAATTCGTACACATCATTGCATTAACATCACATAGGGTGGAGGGTCTACATATCGAACCTTGCTGTTAGTTGGATTGAGCTTCGAACATGGAGATTAACATGGAGACCTGATGGGTAACTTTTTTAATAATGGACCAAAAATTTTGAAATTAATTGTCAGAGTTCGTATATATCATATATTAACAAACATCTAGAAAAAAAATGATTTGAAAACTGGATTTTTAAGAATTGTTTTTAAAGATTTATAGAAGTCAAGCGGACTATAGCAGTATTGCTTGTTATAAGCGCCTTGTTTCTTTGGAATATGTCGGAAAACAGAAAATGCATGATCTATCTCATAATTAGTCATAATAGCTATTTATTTAAATTGGGTTTCAAATATTTATATTATTAAACTTGAAGTTATTTATATTTCATATCGACATAACTGATTTTCATCCAGGCTTTTGTTCATATAAATGAACAGGAGATTGCTGTGTCCATTTCGTGGATAAATCTAAAATTTAACATTATATCTCCTCACTTACTTCTTCTCAATCCCGCTTTTTCCCTTTTAAAAAATATGTATGGAAAAGACTAATATCAAGCGGTTGTTTTTTTAAACTGTTATTAATTTGTCAAAAGTTGCAATAGTATTTTTAATGTATTATAAAGCCAAATTGCATGGCTATCATTTGGAACACTTCTGTAGTTTAGCAAATTTTCACTTCCAAACGTCCAAAAGTAGCTAATTTTCATGGTAGCTAATAATCATAGGACACCGGTTCACTCCTGTACCTCTGAACGATATACAATTCCCCTGCCTTTATAAGAAAAAAAATCTTTTACTAAGTTGTGAATTACGATATTCAGCATTGTTCACATATGAAGATAGATATATTTGCAATGTTTTGCACAGAATACAAAGACCAATGACGTTCTTAAATATTAACTATTCTGGTTATCATCATGATGGGGAAAATCATATAAAGGAAAATGAAAAATAAAATAATTAAATGCAGCTGAAACATCACAGTCGCCTTTTTTTTAAGATAAATATAAAATCTAAGTTAGAAGGAATCGCACAAAGGAAATCACAATCCGAATAAACAAAAACAATATTAATATTGTCGTTGGAGATCTAGTTACTAGTGGAAAGGACCTGGATTTGCCACGTCATGTTCTTTTTCTGTACATTGAGTTCAGCTAAGATGAGAGGTGGTTGGTCGTTTTGTTGGTGGAATTGATGGAATTGATGACCATCACTGTTTCATAATACAATTATAAATCAATAACATTACCCAAGAAAAATCAGAAGCCGTAAATCAAAGAAGGACAGACAATGCAATGGCCAAAAGAAAAAAGGACAAACAGGCAAACAATGATCAACAAAACATTGCACAAAAAACTAAAGGTCCAGCAACACGAACCTCACTAACAACCGGGATGAACTCATGTGCTCCGGATGAGTACACAGTTCCTGTTCTACTAGTGGCAACAGTCGTACTATTCTTCCTACAAATCCGGTGATAGATCAGGGATGAGGAAAGGACATTATTGCGATTACAACGAACAGAACATATCTGTGGTCATGTATGACACGAATATTCCATAGCGGTTAACCAAGTAACGGTGACGACCGTAAAACTTTCAACGTGATGAATTTAACCTAACCACTAGGAATCCTTGGTTCAGTAGCTTCCTTGTTAGCAGCAACCCTCTATCAAGGAAATCTTGGAACATATATATACTCCATAGGCAGGTGTTGCTGGAATGTTGCCACATATCAATGGAAAGTTCAAAATGTGACAACTGAAATGATCTAAGTTTCGTAAGTTTCGTTCTTAAAGGCAACCATAACTGTCAATTTCAATGTGTAGGTCAAGGTTTGAATCAGATCTATTCTGAAAAGGATAAAACGGGAGTGAAACCGAGTGGTTTTAAAGGGTCAGCAAAACCTTCTCCACCCACTGCTACATCATGGAAAGATTAGATGTTTGTTTATGACAAAAAAATACTGGGTGTGCCATTTAAGATAAAGATCCTTAATTTGTAATAAGGCCCACAGGAAATATGAATATATATGTATGTTGTATATATATTTGCATGATATTGTGACATTAAATATAAAGACTGGATGCAATCAATATATACAATGTATATTTCTTTCTTATTTTTCACATCAAGAAACATCTTTAATATCTGCTACGCAAATACCACCAATTTTGTAATGAAAGAAACAGCAATCTCTGATTAACATTACTTTTTAAAAATATTTGTTTGTAAAAGTTAAGATGACATATATCAGAAAGATATATATGTAAGACTCAGATCGACGTCCAGTGTCTAATCGACGTCCAATCCTCAAATCGGCGTCCAATTTTCAAATCTATGGCCGTTTCTCTCTTTCGCAAATCGACGTCTAATGATGGCATTGACGGATGCTTCAAATGACGTCACATCCGTTTGGGCAGGTTCTTTAAGCAATGATGGAGAAGCCACAAAACCAGATTCCAGATGAGTGATTCTTGATGACAAAATAAACAAGAAATGTGTGCATCACAAAATACGCCAGTCTATATAAATAGGGTTTGGTCAAGATCCAATATACATAACTAACGTTATTGTGTGGAAACGATCCTGTTGTCAAAAATTATATTTATAGTAACGGTGACCTTGACCTTTGACCTAATGACCCAAAAATAAATAGGGTTTCTCCTTCCACAGGGAAATCATGTGGTCAAGTTTGGTAAATATCCAATATACAAAACTAAAGTTATCATGCGGAAACGACCCTGTTGTCAAAAAAATTATATTTTTAGTAACGGTGATCTTGACCTTTGAGCTAATGACCTCAATATAAATAGGTTCTTCCCCTTCCACATGGGAATCATGTGGCCAAGTTTGGTAAAGATCCAATATACAGAACTAACGTTATTGTGCGGAAACCTGTGTGGACGCCTGCCCGCCATACCCAATCACATAATACGGCCCGTCTAGAGACGGGTGTATAATAATAGTAAATATATCACACTATATTGATGATATTAAAACGCACCAAAAAAAAACAAACCAAAACAACACGATAATAATGACGTATCAAACGGGACTTACCAAAAGGTATTCCTAAAGCTGCTTTAGTATGTGATACTACTCTGGAAGTTGTCAATCCACCACATCCACCCATGTGCATTTCCCAATCCATATAAAAACTTATATCCATATATTGTGGATACTCTAAAGGTGTTGAATAACTGATCCATTCCGTCATAAACCTGTTTGACCATCCTGCGTTACCTGGTATTTTATTTCTTGGATTAAAGTAAAATGTGAGGTAACTGTTAGGATTGGCATCACAGTTCTTGAAGGTAAAGTCTTTCCCCGCAGCACGATATCCTTGGATATTTTTGTTTTTTGCCAACTTAACAGGAAGAAACCCAAGAAATAAGTATGGATGAAGTCCATTATTCTTTGATATAGGTCCTTGGTAATTTGGATGACTGTTATAGTTGAACGAAAGAGTTGAACGAATTTTATACGAAGACAGGTTTTCGACAGTTACTTCCCTTTGTTCTCCGTTACTTTTAAGAATACGTATTTTTGCAAAGTCCTTGGTAGAATACATTGAACTCAAGTCTATTGTAGAACCACTGAACTTTCTTGATATAAAGGTATACCCGTAGTCACCCTCAAAGGAACAATAGACTTGTATCGCCTGATTATCTTGGTAAATGATGTAATTTCCGCTTGGATTTCTAGAATCTTCTTTGTAAATATCTAGACACGATTCTACAATAAAATAAATAAGAACTAGAAAATTGAATGCCCCCGTTTCAACCTTATCCACCTCAACCCCCCACCCCAATTTACTACCTTAACTTTTGGTTTGGTTCTGAGGAATGTGTAGGGGTGTAATGCAAAGAAAACGTCTTGAAGAGCCAAAATGGATTTTCAATATAACTTAATTTCAAGGAATGGTATATTATTCATCGGGTATGATGTAGAAAACTTATGTGTAGACATTAAAAGGTGTTCGTGTCTTAGTTTGTGTCTGTAAGACACATACAATTCCCCCGCAGTTATAATTGCAAAAGGGTAAACCAATGTTTTGCTTATTCAGCATCAAGCATTAGAAAACGCTAAGTTCATTCGAGAACATCGGGATGCTTGCCGGTGCGATTTGTTTCATGTCAGAAACATATTTAAGTGAAAATCAAGTTTTTGTATCTGTGGATTTAAAGTATAAGGAGCGTTGTTTACACGTCAACAGGTTTCAGTGGCTAAGTTCATGTATGCATAATTTTGTAAAAAAAATTGTTGAAAATCAAAATCCATATAATATGCACACCTTCAGTGTTGATACTAACTGTCTACAAAATATAAAAGGTTTAGCTCAAAAACTGTAGGAGGAGTTAGCCGGACAAACCATATATCCTACATGGATTTAGCAAAATCTGTCGAAGTTCATGCATCCATAATTTTGTCAAAAATTGTTGAAAGTAAAAATCCATAAAATATGCACACCTTCATTGTAGGTACTAACTGTCTACAAAATACAAAAGGTCTAGCTCAAAAACTGTAGGAGGAGTTAGCCGGACAAACCATATATCCTATAGGGATTTAGCAAAATCTGTCTAAGTTCATGCATCCATAATTTTGTAAACAATTGTTGAAAGTCAAAATCCACAAAATATGCACACCTTCAGTGTAAGTACTAACTGTCTACAAAATATAAAAGGTCTAGCTCAAAAACTGTAGGAGGAGTTAGCCGGACAAACTATGCATACTAAGTGTGACGAACGGACGGACGCATGGACGGAAGGACAGACGGACAGGGGTAAAACAATATGCCCCCTACCAATAGTCGCGGGGGCATAATAAGATAATTTTACATATACTTGGTAATAGATGTTGTAGATATAAACAGTTCTCTATTATACCGTACTAGTTAATAAATGTACTATAATGTGAAAAATCAGACGGGGTGAAGATGCCATTAATTAAATTTCGCTTTATTATATGCATCTTTTAATTAAATATGCTGAAATATAAGGTAATACATTTACATATTGATATTTATGTCCTTGAATGGGGTAAAGTTTATCAATAACCTTTGTTATGAGTTTTCTACTCACCTGGCTTACATGTATCTTATGAGTTTTCTACTCACCTGGCTTACGTGTATCTTATGAGTTTCCTACTCACCTGGCGTACATTTATCTTATGAGTTTTCTACTCACCTGGCTTACATGTATCTTATGAGTTTTCTACTCACATGGCGTACATGTATCTTATGAGTTTTCTACTCACCTGGCGTACATGTATCTTATGAGTTTTCTACTCACCTGGCTTACATGTATCTTATGAGTTTTCTACTCACCTGGCTTACATGTATCTTATGCGTTTTCTATTCACCTGGCGTACATGTATCGTATGAGTTTTCTACTCACCTGCCTTACATGTATCTTATGAGTTTTCTACTCACCTGGCTTACATGTATCTTATGAGTTTTCTACTCACCTGGCGTACATGTATCGTATGAGTTTTCTACTCACCTGGCGTACATGTATCTTATGAGTTTTCTACTCACTTGGTTTACATGTATCTTATGAGTTTTCTATTCACCTGGCGTACATGTATCGTATGCGTTTTCTATTCACCTGCCTTACATGTATCTTATGAGTTTTCTACTCACCTGGCTTACATGTATCTTATGAGTTTTCTACTCACCTGGCTTACATGTATCTTATGAGTTTTCTACTCACTTGGCTTACATGTATCCTATGAGTTTTCTACTCACCTGGCTTACATGTATCTTATGAGTTTTCTACTCACCTGGCTTGCATGTATCTTATGAGTTTTCTACTCACCTGGCTTACATGTATCTTATGTGTTTTCTACTCACCTGGCTTACATGTATCTTATGAGTTTTCTACTCACCTGGCTTATATGTACATTTATACATTAACACTGTAGAAAACAGAAATGAGAAGAAAGCTACGTTGATAATCATCTCGAGTACACAACTGTTATTCGTATCTCTCTGAAATCAAAATTTCAACCTTGTTTATTTTGTAGAAAACGATACAGTTTAATCACGTAATAATATTTTTGCAAACTTCGAATCGTTAGGTATTTTGTTTTTGCTTAAGGACACCATCAACAGTCATGGTCGTAGCGCAATGGAGGCGAATGAGGCAAATGCCTCACTTTTGAAACGGCAAGTATAACCTTTAAAAACAAATAAAATCTTTTATTTTTCTCCAAAATTTGTCTAACTTCACCCATAATTCCATTACTAATATCACGGATTATAAATTCATTGGACGTAATCGGGTAAAACACAATAAAGGGCAATGCAGTGTTGCAGCAGAGCTGAACATTCAAGTACTGTTATTCTTAATAGCGACATGTTTTCTATGATCTATAATGTCTGAAGTTGGTATGATGTTAAGATTACCCATAATTACTTGTTATTTCTCTTTCTAATTAACATTTATTCACACACGATTATAATTACACCCTTAAATATAGTTACATGGTTTTTGTAGTATCCGTAACCATATTTTCTGTTCTGCAGTTTTTATTCTGTCTACAATTTTTCATATTTTGACTGATTATAACTACTCTGTGTATTTTACATCTTCAAACATGAAAATATCAATCTTTTGACAGTGTTTTCTAGAAGATTTTTTTACTGGTTACGGACCCTACAGATTTCTGAT
>MJUT01006035.1:188181-219914 GCA_002080005.1 Gigantidas platifrons
TCCTGCAGTAGTAATTATGCTATAGGTTATGTGTGTAACATGAACTCAGTCGCTCGGGAAAGGTAAGTACTTCCTCCTGCACTAGTAATTATGCAATAGATTATGTGTGTAACATGAATTCAGGTGCCCGGGAAAGGTAAGCACTTCCTTCTGCACTAGTGGTTATGTTATATGTTATGCGTGTAATATGACTTGTATTCATGTGCCCGGGAAAGGTAAGCAATTCCTCCTGTACTAGTGATTATTCTATAGGTTATGTGTGTAACATGACTTGTACTCATGTGCCCCGGAAAGGTCAGCAATTCCTCCTGCACTAGTGGTTATGTGTGTAGCATGAACTCGGGTGATCGGGAAAGGTAAGCAATTCCTCCTGCACTAGTGGTTATGTTATAGGTTATCTGTGTAAAATAAACTCAGGTGCTCGGGAAAGGTAAGCACTTCCTGGTTATGTTATAGGTTATGTGTGTAACATGAACTCGTGTGCCCGGTAATGTTAAGCAATTCCTCTTGCACTAGTGGTTATGTGTGTAACATGAACTCGGGTGATCGGGAAAGGTAAGCAATTCCTCCTGCACTAGTGGTTATGTTATAGGTTATCTGTATAAAATGAACTCAGGTGCTCGCGAAAGGTAAGCACTTCCTCCTGTACTAGTGGTTATGTTATAGGTTATGTGTGTAACATGAACTCGTGTGCCCGGTAATGGTAAGCAATTCCTCCTGCACTAGTGGTTATGTGTGTAACATGAACTCAGGTGCTCGGTAAAGGTAAGCAATTCCTTCTGCACTAGTGGCTATGTCATAGGTTATGTGTGTAACATGAACTCAGGTGCTCGGGAAAGGTAAGCAATTCCTCCTGCACTACTGGTTATATCATAGGTTATGTGTGTAGCATGAACTCAGGTGCTCGGGAAAGGTATGCACTTCCTCCTGCACTAATGGTTATGTTATATGCTATATGTTGAACATGAACTCATGTCCCCGGGAAAGGAGAGCAATTCCCCCTGCACTAGTGGTTAGCTTATATGTGTAGCATGAACTCAGGTGCCCGGGAAAGGTAGGCACTTCCTCCTCCACTTATGGTTATGTTATAGGCTATGTGTGTAAAATGAACTCAGGTGCTCGGGAAAGGTAAGCAATTCCTCCTGCACTAGCGGTTGTTTTATAGGTTATGTGTGTAACATGAACTCGTATGCCCGGGAAAGGTAAGCAATTCCTCCTGCACTATTGATTATGTGTGTAGCATGAACTCAGGTGATCGGGAACGGTAAGCAATTCCTCATGCACTAGTGGTTGTGTTATAGGTTATGTGTGTAACATGAACTCAGTCGCTCGGGAAAGGTAAGTACTTCCTCCTGCACTAGTAATTATGCTATAGATTATGTGTGTAACATGAATTCAGGTGCCCGGGAAAGGTAAGAACTTCCTTCTGCACTAGTGGTTATGTTATATGTTATGCGTGTAATATGACTTGTATTCATGTGCCCGGGAAAGGTAAGCAATTCCTCCTGTACTAGTGATTATTCTATAGGTTATGTGTGTAACATGACTTGTACTCATGTGCCCCGGAAAGGTCAGCAATTCCTCCTGCACTAGTCGTTATGTGTGTAGCATGAACTCGGGTGATCGGGAAAGGTAAGCAATTCCTCATGCACTAGTGGTTGTGTGATAGGTTATGTGTGTAGCATGAACTCAGGTGCTCGGGAAAGGTAAGCAATTCCTCCTGCACTAGTGGTTATGTTATAGGTTATCTGTGTAAGATGAACTCAGGTGCTCGGGAAAGGTAAGCACTTCCTCCTGTACTAGTGGTTATGTTATAGGCTATGTGTGTAACATGAACTCGTGTGCCCGGTAATGGTAAGCAATTCCTCCTGCAGTAGTGGTTATGTGTGTAACATGAACTCAGGTGCTCGGGAAAGGTAAGCAATTCCTTCTGCACTAGTGGTTATGTCATAGATTATGTGTGCAACATGAACTCAGGTGCTCGGGAAAGGTAAGCAATTCCTCCTTGCACTAGTGGTTATATCATAGATTATGTGTGTAGCATGAACGCATGTGCCCGGGAAAGGTATGCACTTCCTCCTGCACTAATGGTTATGTTATATGCTATATGTTGAACATGAACTCATGTCCCCGGGAAAGGAGAGCAATTCCCCCTGCACTAGTGGTTATGCTATAGGTTATATGTGTAACATGAACTCAGGTGCCCGGGAAAGGTAGGCACTTCCTCCTGCACTAATGGTTATGTTATAGGCTATGTGTGTAAAATGAACTCAGGTGCTCGGGAAAGGTAAGCAATTCCTCCTGCACTAGCGGTTGTTTTATATGTTATGTGTGTAACATGAACTCGTATGCCCGGGAAAGGTAAGCAATTCCTCATGCACTAGTTGTTGTGTTATATGTTATGTGTGTAACATGAACTCAGGTGCTCGGGAAAGGTAAGCAATTCTTCCTGCTCTAGTAATTATGCTATAGGTTATGTGTGTAACATGAACTCAGTCGCTCGGGAAAGGTAAGTACTTCCTCCTGCATTAGTAATTATGCTATAGATTATGTGTGTAACATGAATTCAGGTGCCCGGGAAAGGTAAGCACTTCCTCCTGCACTGATGTTTATGCTATAGGTTATGTATGTAAAATGAACTCGTGTGCCCCGGAAAGGGGAGCAATTCCTCCTGCACTAGTGGTTATGTGTGTAGCCTGAACTCGGGTGATCGGGAAAGGTAAGCAATTCCTCATGCACTAGTGGTTGTGTTACAGGTTATGTGTGTAGCATGAACTCAGTCGCTCGGAAAAGGTAAGTACTTCCTCCTGCACTAGTAATTATGCTATAGGTTATGAATGTAACATGAACTCGTGTGCCCGGTAATGGTAAGCAATTCCTCCTGCACTAGTGGTTATGTGTGTAACATGAACTCAGGTGCTCGGGAAAGGTAAGCAATTCCTTCTGCACTAGTGGTTATGTTATAGGTTATGTGTGTAAAATGAACGCAGTTGCTCGGGAAAGGTAAGTAATTCTTCCTGCACTAGCGGTTGTTTTATAGGTTATGTGTGTAACATGAACTCGTATGCCCGGGAAAGGTAAGCAATTCCTCCTGCACTAATGGTTATGTTATATGCTATATGTTGAACATGAACTCATGTCCCCGGGAAAGGAGAGCAATTCCCCCTGCACTAGTGGTTATGCTATAGGTTATATGTGTAACATGAACTCATATGCCCTTGAAAGGTAAGCACTTCCTCCTGCACTGATGGTTATGCTATAGGTTATGTATGTAAAATGAACTCGTGTGCCCCGGAAAGGTGAGCAATTCCTCCTGCACTAGTGGTTATGTGTGTAGCATGAACTCGGGTGATCGGGAAAGGTAAGCAATTCCTCATGCACTAGTGGTTGTGTTATAGGTTATGTGTGTAGCATGAACTCAGGTGCACGGGAAAGGTAAGCAATTCCTCCTGCACTAGTAATTATGCTATAGGTTATGAATGTAACATGAATTCAGGTGCCCGGGAAAGGTAATCACTTCCTCTTGAACTAGTGGTTATGTTATAGGTTATGCGTGTAACATGACTTGTACTCATGTGCCCGGGAAAGGCAAGCAATTCCTCCTGCACTGATGTTTATGCTATAGGTTATGTATGTAGCATGACTTATACTCATGTACCCGGGAAAGGTAAGCAATTCCTCCTGCACTTGTGGTTATGATATAGGTTATGTGTGTAAGTGAATATGTAAGTATAAGTTAACCTTAAAGAGATACATTATTCACTGTGTCACCAGCATCACTTCTTATGTATTTCCTGTTGTCCGAGCTTGTTTTTTGCCTCTGTGATATCCCATTGTTCTCTTCTGATACATTGACATTAAGGAAAGAACATCATCAGAAGCTGTTGCGGATCTGAGATTTTGTTGTATATTTTCCCTCTGGTGGCTTTATATTTTTGTTGCCTGTGTGAAATGGCATTTTTTGTGTTAGGGGTATCGATTTTGCCTCTTGATGTGATTTTGTTATATGTATTGGAATTGTTCCGACAGTATGGTATTTTTTTTTTCATTTTATTACAGTGGCGATATATTAAAAAAAATAACTGGTTTTCAATGAGAGAAAAACATGAACTTCAACAAGTGACGAATTTCGGGAATCGTAAAACTTCCGATAATAGGCACTAACAAAAGCTATAGTAATATTGAGGAGCATCAATTGTGTAGATTGAATTAAACCCAACCACGATTCAATCACGATGGTGATAGCCCATAAGTATTATAATAGACAAGACAAAGAGCTTATAGGATGCAAGGAGTCAGTGAGTAGGTGATTGTTGCTAAAACTCCAAATCGGTATTTTGTTTTCAGGAATATCATGGCGAGAACACGTTACATTCATTGACATGTTGATGTCCAGTTTGTACTGGACAAACTTCTTAGTTGGATTTTCATAGAGCTAACCCACTGAATCAACAGTGCACGGACAGACATGTCGCTCCACTTGCACATGTTATTCTGATGCTGAGCCAACAATAGTCTTTCCTCTTATACACTCGGGTTTCGAACCCACGATCTGTCGCACTCGAAGCAAGCACACTAACCATTACACCACTGATACGGCAGTGTGCAAAGTAGATGGTTGGTGGGCTTTGTTGGTTTATGGTGTTTAACGCCACTTTCAACAATATTTCAGTTAAATCGTCGCGCTTAGTTTTATTGTTGGAGGAAATTTGAGTACCCAGAGAAAACCACTTACCTGTTGCAAGGCACTGACAAGCTTTATCACATAATGTTGGATCGCCTGAGTGGGATTCGAACTCACAACGTTGGTTGTGATAGGTACTGATTGCATAGTTAGTTGTAATTCCAACTACCATACGATCACGACCACGACGTACCATTTACGAAGTAACCATAACAACTAAAAGTCACATGCAAAGATAAATACAGTTTTAGTTTGAATTTTATTCAGCTGTAGTTGATAGCAATACATTATTATACAGTCGTTTAAGGTCCATCATCATTGTCTCTCTTTCTCTCTGTCTATTGGCTTTTATGACAGTTACGTGCATCCTTTACTGCAGGCTTCGTGCATCTTCGTGCACACGTCATAACAGGAGAGCGATCTTCGTTTTCTGCCAATATTTCCGATAATATTGCTTAACATTTGGTAACAATTATTGTTGCATGTTGTTGCTTGTTGAAAACAGTAGGAGCAAGACATACTATGTGATGGTTGGACATTCAACAGACTTATCAAAAGAACACAGGAGATCAACACAGAGACAGGCTTCATGGTTATCAACTGAAACAAAAAGATTTTCATTTAATGTAAAGATTAAAAATGAACAAAGAGGGATTTTTTTCCTGGTATACAAAATGAAACATAAAACCACTAATTTTGATTAAATGGCCCAAAAGACTTTTAATTATTTGGCTTTTTAATCTCTTGTGTTTGTGCATACCAAGTGAAGGTTATTTCTGAAACGCGTCATGTGCGCTAAATTGAATATCTAATTTTTTGTAAGTTTAAATATTCAGAAATGTTTTTCAATGCCTTTACTAGCACTAGAATCACATTTTATTTTTGTATTATTTTTTTTAACAAATCAAACAATTGTGCTGTTAATATGTCATTTTAGATGACACACTATTGAAAATTTAAAAAAATAAACAGTTTAATGTGTTGTCTATTACTGTATCTACAAATGAGAATGACATTTTGTTTATTGCTAAAACGGAAAGTGCATTTTTAAGTATTGAATTTGAAAATTCAACGTTAGAGAAAATCATAGGAGCAATCAAGAATGAACAATCCAGAGAAACTGGCAACATTGGGTACACATGGCACAAGCCGAAGACAAACAAAACAAAACCATAATATGCGTTGGACACCACTCTACTCAAACAAGCACAAATAACGTAAATAAGACATGATCCATCCTAAAACAAATGGAGGTAACGACAAACCGAACATCAGTTTTATACGGAAATCGTAACGGACATCACAACATGGAATTAAGAATTGAAAGACACGTAAGCAGACAACACAGAAAACTTAAAAGATTAAATAAATTGACAATAACCCAGAATATTTCATTATATACCTGTACTTCCCATTTATTAATCTCCAGCTAAAAATGAAATTATACGCAGTACATGCTAAATTATATAGACTCTGTCTTACAAAAAACATCCGGAAAGGAAGCATCAATGGATGTATGAAAATAGCTTAAATCTACGTAATTACAAATTTGTATTAGTCAGCAGTTTACTAATAAAAATGTTAACATCTAATTTAGTGCGCAGTATTAAATAATCTAATATTCAATATTCAAATACTAAATATCTTTTCCTTTTTTCTTAATAGCAATATAATTATCTTGTTTCAACTTACTAACATAACGGATGCCACTACTAGAGGAGGAATTTATTACCATTCCGGAGCACCTGATTTCATCCCTGGTTTTTTATGGGGTTCGTTTTGCTTAATCTTTAGTATTTTGTAGATCATTGTGACTACTTTCAGCCATTGTTTTATCTATCCTCCTTCAGGCTTCTGATTGCCCCTTTGGTAACTTTAGACTTTTCTTGATAGATATTCAAGATCAAAGTGTGTATGTTAATAAAATTACAATGCGCGCTAAAATATTGCTAAGAGACCATTAGATGACAAGAAAAGATATTTTTGTATCCAAATTAGAAAAAAAATATCTATTGAATTATCATCTGAAGAATTAATATATCTATTGTTTAAATCATTGATTGTCATGTTAGATACTCACACCGTCCTGTATTGTTCAACTGACTAACAGAACGAATATAATATTACTATTTATCGTATTCTATATAAATATATGACTTTAACCAGTCGATACAGCCCGTCCGATACAAAACATTGTATCACACACATATGTGTGATACAAGATGTACTTTAATCGGTTCTACATTTGTCACATCATCACCTTTGAAAACAGGTAAAACCTCATGACGTCGTCGTTAATAATTATAAAATGTCATTGTGTCACTGGGCAATACTTCAAAGGAGCATTTTATACGTTCGTTTCACATTGCAGGGAACTGTATGATTATACAATTACTGTCTTATGATGAGGTAAATGTGTGGATTTATTGACTTTTGAAAAAAAATGATATTCACTGAGCCCGAAAGGGCGAAATGAATATCATTTTTTTTTGTTGAAAAGTCAATTAATCCCGACACGTTTACAGAATCGAAAGACAGAAATTGTTTTATTCTATATTTTGAGGTAATAGTGGTATTCTGAAATAAAAAATTACATGTCCACTGGCCTGAAGTAGTGCTACATTATACATTTATTTCCCTTGCATAAGGGAGATATGAAAATAATTTGTTCACCCGAGAAAAGTCATAATTCCTGAGGGCAACGCCCGAGGGAAATATGACTATTTCTAGGGTTAACACATTTTCATATCTCCCTTATGCAAGGGAAATGAATGTTTTATTCCACCAGGCCAACGTTTTGATGAATTCTGCCAAAGGAAATCTTTTGGCCGTCTTTGTTTACAAAATTATTATTTCAGAACATCTCTGGAGTTATCTTTACTAACATGGAATACCGTTATATGACTAAAGCTTTAAATCTTGAGAATTTCGAATAAGGGAAATACGATATTGTTGAGAGGGAAATACGATGTTGTTGAGAGGGAAATACGATGTTTTGTCACGTGGGATTGTTTCGACCAATCGAATTTCTCTATAAGTAGAATAAATATTATAGAGTGGAATAATATTGTTTCCATCACCATGTTATTATCTGAATCTTTATCATTTAAAATAGTTTTCAATGTTCCGTTTGACATTGAAGTGGCAAATCTTGGTTTTGGGCACCGGCGGTACGTCTTGCATCTACAGACCACATTTTGTTTTTGTATTGACGGATGCGGCAAGTAAACAACTTTTTTTTCATTGGTTGATTAAAATAGAATATTCCTTAAAAAAATCTATGTTTCAAAAATAGTAACACGTGACAATTATCGCGGTGAATACGTCTTTTTATTTTAAAAAAATATTTTGGTAGAAATCTATTCCAAAGAATTCACTTATGTAGAATAAAATATATTATCCACCAAAGGAAAATAAATAATAAAAAAAAAGGTATCGGATATTGACAGCGAATGATGAATGAAACGTTTAAATAAATGTTGTGTCGTGACGTAGCACTATCTGTGACGTATAGATCTATTTTGAATATCAAAATGTTCAGAAAAGTAAATATATTAATCAAACCTAACAGTATTAACCATCTTGTAACCTATGTAAAAAAAACGTAGATATCAAATTTAGTGCGCACAACGCGTTTCTAGAATAACCTTCATCAGGTACGCTCAAAATCTAAAGATTGGAAAGCCAAATAATTTAAAGTTGTGTTTGCAATAAAATCAAAGGGCTTAAACAGGATAGCCAAAATTGGCTAAGGTCACCTATGCCTGTGGGAAGAAAACCTTAGTTTTATTAATAATGATATTATTTAGGAATGGTAGATAAACGTATTATATGCATGAATGTGTTTGTACAATTGTTTGTATCGTGTCTCGTCAGTTGTGTAAATTGCATCACTATTAGACGCTATGTATCACATTCATGAATGTTTGGGGATGAAAATTTGATTTTTAGGTTTTTATGCATCAACGTGTACCTTAATGTGTAAGGACAGCATCGGAATGACGTAATTCATTTGATAACTTAATTTTGGACAAACTTTCGGTTAATATATATATATATATTTTCTTAAGCTTGTCATTGAAGCTTTTTTTGTTTATTTTTCTAAGAACAGATTTATACATACATGATTCTGTACACACAGCGTTTCATCACACCCAATTTATAGTGTAAGATACAAGTTTGATAAATATGATTGATATTCATCAAACTTGTCATTCAAGCTTGCATAAATTATTTACAGGTTTGAAATTGAAACGATCTAATTATACAATTAGATGTTTGCTCTACTTTCTAAAACTTTGGGGGCCTTCGTGGTCGTGGTAGTTGGATTTACAATTAACTATGCGATCAGTGCCTATCATTACTGATGTTGTGAGTTCGAATCTCGATCAGGGCAAGGTGTACACCATTATGTGATAAAGTTTGTCAGTGAAGTACGACAGGTCGGTGGTTTTCTCCGGAATCTCCTGTTTCCTCTACCAATAAAACTGACAGCCACGATATAGCTGAAATATTGTTGAAAGTGGCGCTAAGCATCTTCAAACATACAAAGAAACAATATATAAATGCGTTTGACATGCACTAAGATCAAGCAATATCACATATGTGGTTCATGTAGGTAATCCAATCGGATGGCAGCTCTCATCAGCGTGTTCTCGTTTTCAATATCTAAAGATTTGATTGGTTGATTACTCGGTTGATAATATGAACCCCCCGTTGGATGGTGTTTTAGATGCTAGTGTATTGCAAAAATTAAAACTAAGAAAAAGATATAACTAACATGTAACTGAAAATGAAATTAAAACACATACATGTATTACTTCAGTGTTCTATTTCAGTTACATTGCAGTATGTACTGTGAGATTACAAATATTACAAATTATTTTTGTATTTTGAATTTAGATAGTAATAAGGAGATACAGAAAATACTACACTGTCGGAACAGTTCCAAAATCCAATAAAAAAATAATAGAAAGAGGCAAAATAGGTATCCCTAACCAGTGCCGGATTTACCAATAGGCTGAAACCTTGGGCCTCAAAATTTAGGGGGCCTCCGGGCAAGGTGTATAATATTTTAACACTTATTGGACTTTCACCTTTATGCTGTCATAACGCATTGTACTTTCTAAACAACCCTTCAGGAATTTTCCTTACACAGTTGCACTCCATTTCAGAATTTTAAACACCCCTCATCATCTTCGCCTTTATTGAAATTGATTAAACACACTTCCATCTTCCTCCAGTCGTAACGGTGGAGAATTGGGAAGGGACTCATAAGTGGAATAGCCTAGGGCCTCTCTTTATCTAAATCCGGCATTGTCCCTATCACACAAATATAGACAACTCATGATTATTACTTTCAATACTTTTAATACAGGCACTTCAATTAACGATTATGGCGGGGTTAAACTAGATTATCCATAACCTAAAAAAATATATAAACATAAAATATCCCCCCGACTACCTAAGTGATCGTTATTTTACTCTAATACTTACAGGTTTCTATTAGTATTGAATCTTCATGTTAAGTCACAGTTATAGGTATTTATATATACATTGTGTTATCTTTATCAATATGTATGTCCTGTTTACTTATCTTAATGTCTTGCGAAATCAACATATTAGTTCTAACATTACGTCAATTAACAATTACTAATATTCAGTGGTTTAAATTGACCAATGGAATTGTGCGCTTCCTTCAAAACATGTACTTAAATGACTTTACACCCGGACAAAGTAATGATATGAAATAAACATAGAGGTCACACAGAGGTATAATACGTGACTGATTGTTGTTTATCACACAACATCAGCAGATGTCCAGTCCTATCATGACAAGTAGAAGTTTTTGTTCTATGAGGTGACTAGACCAATACGTCGAGTTGAATTTTTATCGTGCTACCTGACTGAAACAACAATCCGTAGATAGATGTGTAGCTCCATTCTGACACATTATCTTAACTCTGAACCAACCATTCTTATATGGTTCTGAAAAGAAAGTTTAAATAGTGATGGTTAACAATTCCACCAATATAAATGTCTGTATCTGTCATCATTATTTGTTTGTAGAATGTATACACTATTGAACGATAGGTATACACTATTGTCCGGTAGTAAAACGTAGATACCAAATTTAGTGCGCGCAACGCGTTTCTGGAATGACCTTCATCAGGTGCGCTTAAAATCGAAAGGGTGGAAAGCCAAATAATGTAAAAAGTTTTGAGAGCAAGTAAACCAAAGGGCCTTAAAAGGATAGCTAAAATTGGCTAAGGTCACTTATGCCTGAGGGAGGAGAACCTTAGTTTTAATAAACTAGTTAAACCCCAGTATCCTGATAAAGCCATGCCAGGGAAATAATCATTCATGTAGAAACATTTCCTGAATTTCGATTTTTAATTGTACTTCTGATTTTATCCAGTTGCTTTGATGTTTTCTCCATGTTTTCTTTTCAAATATTTTGAATATCGATAGAACCTTATCTAATATCTGTCATTTGATATTAAGTCTATCATTTATGATAAACTTATTTAATAACAGTGAATTTATGTACATTTTACCTAACATAATAGACCCGTGTTTCATACACCAGGTCCATCCGTTTATGTTGTTGAATTAGAGAGTGACGTCATTTGAACATTGACATTTCAAACTTACGCTACTGAACTGATGGCAGTCTTACAAATTCGTCAAAGTCAGTAGGAGTTATGTCCTTTGTCAGAAGCCTAATGTACATTAGAAAATAACATTTGGCGTATTTGTCCTGTTTGGTGTACTTGTGTTGCAATGGGTATGAATTGTGCTCCGCTACTCGCTGATTTGTTTCTACATGTTTATGAGGCAAACCTCCTTCAAGGGCGTCTCAAGGATAAAGATAGATAATTAGCCCAGATCTTTAATTCCAGATTCCGCTATATAAATGATGTTCTGTCATTGAAAAATTATCGATTCGGTGATCAGCTACATCGAATCTATCCAAATGAGCTTGAAGTTAATAGTCGGGCGATCAGACCTTCATAATTTTGATTTTAATGTACCCTCCGAACACACACCTGAAACTTTCTGTATGTTATTTTCAATGTTTTTACTTTTATTTTAGTTAGGTCGTCACCAATTCGTACCGCCCGATTTTTTAAAATATACATTTGTTTAGGGTAGGAGTATCTTCACGAAAAATAATTTCTTACTTACAAGGTCGTTAAATTGCAATGTTGACTTTATCATTAGGTAAAAACACATTTTTATGACTGTTTGAAGACTTTGTCTTTAAAATACAAAAATATTCATTTTTTTATCTATTTTAATCATGTAATAACATTCTATAATAAGGGGGTGTTTTTCATATAAATTATGACATGTAACTAACCAATAATATAACAATTCTGTATGAGATGAATTTTCATTTTAGTATTTTCTGAATACTTTTAAATACAAATCATCAATTTTACCCATTTAAATGTGAAGGTGTTCGATCAAACAGACACAGTTTATGAAAAATCATTTAGAATGTCCAGCCGAAAAAAGTTGTAATTTTCCGGAAAAAAAACATTTACCGTTCGCGTACCGTATTTAGTGTTCTCGTCCTATTAAGTTACCCGAACTTGCAAATTGCATATGCTTTAAAAATTGCTTTAGATAATTTGTTTTTGTGTTTTGGTGTTCTTGAGTTGTCTAAGAGTTGATATCAAGTCAGCATCGTGTTATAGTCAGGGTGTCAGACCTTCAAAATTTTGATTTTAATATACCCTCCGAACACACATCTAAACATATATCCATGTATTATGATAGCAGATATACTGGGCTTTAAAATTACGTGGGTCGTCACGAAATTTTATCGCCCTATTTTATGCAAATTGAGGTCAAAGATCACTATTGTCTGCGAGTCAAAAATAATGTCAATACGATTAATTTCCACATTGCTTTTGTCCATTAAATACATTTGTAATTCATTGATCGCATAAATAAATTACGATGGGCAAAATTTAAGGTTTTTTTTTTTTTTTTTTTTTTTTTTGCATATTTCAATATGATTTATGACTTCAAAATGAGGTATTTTAGACATCATATGTCGATTTGCTTTATTTGTTTGACATATAAAAAATACCCTCTCCGAAAAACCGGATTTCCAAAATACATATTTAGCTAGGTTTTTTTTGAAAACTCGATCCCGAGTGGTCTAGACAGTTTTAATATCATTAATGAACTCTGAAGTACATGGTACTTTCAGAAACTGACTGTTGTACCGCTACAAATATTCTAACTGTCATCGTCCTCAACAGTTTCAGTACGTCGTGAATGAATATTGAAGCATTTTTCTTTAGCTTGGCATGGGCACAAATCTGTACAAGCTAGGTTCTGCTCAAAACAAACACAGGCAGTAGAGCAAACAGACTTATCTTTGTATGTACATATCAGATCCTGAAGGAAGTCGGACGACATGTGCCATACAAATAGGATAGGTTCAAGTCCTATTGTTTCTTACTGCCATGCGTAGGATAACGGTGAACCTATGACTGGCATAGCCTGATCAGCGGTCATTCATATCTTTGTTTGCAATAAAACTACAGTCTTTACTGGTTGACAATTTGAATTCGCAATTTATTCAAGTCACCGTAACATTTTTTTGACTTGCCCTTTTGGTCATCCAGTCTGACCTTCTAAAAACGCTTGGTTCAGACGGTACATTTTTAATTATAGAGATAGTCAAAGAGGAACTTCCTCGATAACTATCATTTAAAACTTCATTTTGTAGAAAAGGTATGAGGTTTTGTTTGCTGGTGTAAGCTTTGTAGCATGGTTTATGATATTTGACAACAGTAGAGTCCAAGTTTATATCAGACATATGTAGAAGTTAATTCTTTTAACACTTTTGAATAAACATCATCTTTCCGGGTCTCCATTGCCCTTAAAAGCGAATGCTTGTCCTGCCTCTGCATGTTTATTAAATTTTCATTTGTACCTGGTTCTTGACAAATAACACAATTTTGCCAATTTAAAGACGGTCTAGCTTTCTTTTTGGTCGACGGACCAAATTTAGCAGGACTACATAACTCTGGCAATTTTTCGGAATAAAATCACACTATCACCAGTACGGTTTTCTTATTATAATATCGATTAATTTAATAACCAAAGTATAACAACTTATTGTTGAGAAATACTGAAATAATGACTTGATATCAACTCTTAGACAACTCAAGAACACCAAAACACAAAAACAAATTTTCTGAAGCAATTTGTAAAGCATATGCATTTTGCAAGTTCGGGTCACTTAATAGGACGAGAACACTAAATACGGTACGCCAACGGTTAATGTATTTTTCCGGAAAATTACAACTTTTTCGCCTGGACATTCTAAATGATTTTTCATTAACTGTGTCTGTTTGATCGAACACCTTCACATTTAAATGGGTAAAATTGATTAATTGTATTTAAAAGTATTCAGAAAATACTAAAATAAAAATTCATCTCATACAGAATTGTTATATTGGTTAGTTACATGTCACAATTTATATGAAAAACACCTCCTTATTATAGAATGTTATTACATGATTAAAATAGATACAAATGAATATTTTTGTATTTTAAAGACAATCTATAGTCTTCAAACAGTCATAAAAATGTGTTTTTACCTAATGATAAAGTCAACATTGCAATTTAACGATCTTGTAAGTAAGACATTATTTTTCGTGAAGATACCCCTACGCTAAATAAATGTATATTTTAAAAAATCGGGGGGTACGAATTGGTGACGACCCGATTAAAATAAAAGTAGAAACATTGAAAATAACATACAAAAAATGTCAGGTGTGTGTTCGGTGGGTACATTAAACTCCTTAAATAAGCGACGTTTTTGGGCTTTACCGTTACACTATAAGGATACTACTAATACTTAAATATCTGCTTCATCCTATTTATGGCTAAAGCAGTACATATAGAATTTAAAAAAAATAACACAATTGCTTCTTCTTCATCTCGTTGTGATTGACAGCGTTTCAGAAGACTTGGTCCAGAGGAAGATCGTCATCATACATAAATTCCAGACAATCTGTGGAACCTTTAGAAATTGGTATTTGTTGCTTCCCCGCTAAGCACGCAGCATTAAGGAGAAAGAACAAAGACTGGTCGGCTCGGACTCAGAATAATGTGTCAGAGTTGAGCGATATGTCTGTACGTGGGCTGTAGTTTCAGTGAGTCAGCACTATGAAAATCCAACCAAGCGTGTTGCCCCGAGTACAAAGTGGACATCATCATGTTAATGAATGTAACTTGTTCTGGCCATGATATATCTGAAAACAAAATACCCATTTGGCGTTTAACAACAATCACCCACTAACTGACTCTCTGCATACTATATAAGTTCTTTGTCTTTTTTAATTTAATACCTATGTACCCGGCACCACCACCGTGATTGAATAATGGTTGGGTTTAATTCCGCTACCATTGGTGCTCATCAATATTACAATTGCTTCAATTAGTGCCTATTAGAAGAACAGTTTTATTTTTCACGATTCCCGAAATTACAGAGAGGTATTGGTCACTTTTTGAAGTTCATATTCTTTTCTCTTTGTACTCCGGTTTCTTCCATTTACTTTTTATATAGGAAATATTATGAAAAACACAAAAACAAAACTGTCGGAACAATTCTAATAATATATATCAGAATGGTAGAAAGCGGCAAAATCGATACCCCTAAGGTAATAAAGGTAATTCCACGCAGGCAACAAAATATAATGCCACCAGAAGGTAGATATATAACAAAATCCCAGATCCGAAACAGATCATAACCTAATTACCTTAGTGTCAAGGTCAGAAGAGAGCAATGGGATGTCACAAATACAAATGTAGCTATATTACACAGTTCAAAACAGAAGCTCTGACAACACGAAACACATAGGAAGTGATGCCAGGTGACGCATACTTACATATGCATTTACACGCATACCCCTATTTATTAAATTATAGTTTTGACGGAGGAGTAACTGCTTACCATTTCGGAGCTTCTGAGTTCACTTCCCATTTTTTCGTGGGTTCATATTGCTCAATCTTTAGTGTTCTGTGTAGTGCTATGTCGACCAAGGTTTGTCTTTTTGTCCTTTTTCTTTTAGCCATTATATTGTCTATCCTACTTTGAGTTATAGATTTCCATTGCCTTCAAACTTTTATTGAAAAGAATTGATATTGTATTTATATATTTTTTTCAAAATAAAGTTGAATATTTTTCATTCCTTTATTCTTATCACCATAAATGAAAATAACATCTCGTTGACAATTAACTTGACATTCTGATGAAAACAAGTTTTATTGTGTTTATGACCCACAAGACATTTACCGGACATGACTATGAGTAGCAAGACGATTATTTTTTTTTATCGGAAACAGGTATTACTTACCGAGCTCCTGTGTTCACCCCCCNCCCCCCCCCCCCAACCCCGGGATTTTTTTTGGAGTTTGATTGCTTCCACAATTTTTAATTATTTTACTTTCCAATCTTTCGATTTTGATCTTACCTGATGAAGGCTATTCCAGGAACGTGTCGTGCGCACCAAATTATATATTTACGTTTTTATTTCTTAATATATTATTATCCTTGCTATTATCCAAATAAATACTATACAATTACTGTCTTTTGATGAGGTAAATGTGTGGATTTATTGACTTTTGAAAAAAAAATTATATTCACTGAGCCCAAAGGGCGAAGTGAATATCATTTTTTTTTCAAAAGTCAACTAATCCACACATTTACAGAATCAAAACACAGTAATTGTTTTATTCTATATTTTGAGGAAATAGTGGTTTTCTGAAATAAAAAACAAGTTACATGTCGACTGTCCTGACGTAGTGCTACATTATTGTTTACATCACGACCATGCTATTATCTGAATCTTTATCATTTAATATATTTTTAATGTTCCTTCGGATAAAGTGGCAAATCTTACTTTTTTTCATTGGTTGATTAAAATAAAACATTCCTAAAAAAAAATCCATGTTCTATAAATAGTAACACGTGAGATTTACCGCGGTGAATATTACATCTGAGGAGGTGAATACGTCTTTTTATTTTAAAAAATGATTTAGGTAGAAATCTATACTAAAGAATTTACTAATATAGAATAAACTATCATATCAACACATATCATGCGCAATTATAAACTTGTAACTGAAGCTCTCGGCCTGACACTGTGTGTTAGATGCAACCTTTTAAAAACATTTAAATACCCGAATGTACGTGCATTGCATGGAAACCTCAATAACGTCTATATTTCGCGTAAATAATACCTGTGTCAAAATATTGGGAATCCAAAATATACAAGGCTAAAGTAGGGTTTAAAAAGGGGGTCTTTATCTGTATAATGAAATGACAAAGAAACAAAAATCGGACAAAACCTGGCTTAAAAACCAGATTGAAGAACGTGGCCAAGTGTTTAGAAATAGTCACCATATTGTTCCTCATTACAGGCACCCGTCGAAGATTGAAATTCCTCAAACACACTTGAGGAAACCATATTAGAAACATGTCTGTATACAGTTTAGGCAATGATTTTCGTATGACTTGAATCAATAAATCCATGATTGCCACTGACCTTAGAATGTCTTACTAGTATAAATATGCAATGACTTTCATTTATATGACATGTAACACTGGTTAAGTAACCTTTCCCTTTCTATGAGTATTCCTGGCGTTATTTGGATAAAATAGTTTTGCACTTTCTGGTCTGGTTTCTTTTATGGGTATTATTTGAGTCGGCAGGTGGTGGTGAGGTTAGTTTTGTCTGGCAAGTTACTTTGTTTTGAACAATTTAACATCATACATTTAACTCTAAATTTAGAATTACAATAACTTTCATACCTTTCGTATATATACACATGCATTAGAATTCATGTGGACAATTCTTGCATGACTGTATCATTTGACTATGAGGGATGTTTTGGGCCCATCAGACTAGTTTAACACCGCCACTTTTTCTTGAAGTGCATGTCACAAGCCAGGCATGTATTATTGGTATCAATTTTGTCTCTTTCTATGATATTGTAATTTGATTTTTGGAATTGTTCCGACAGTGTGGAATATTTTGCTTTCCATTTTATTTAATGACAAAAAGAAAATTTGAATAGTCAACAATTTCACCAATATCAAAACATTGAACACAAATTAGACTATCACGTATGGGAATCCAACTCCTGGCTTTTTGGTAGCTATAATTCCTGTGAAGAGAGCAAATGTCGAAACATGAAAAGCCAAAACACTTAAACTATTTCACGGCACAAAAATAAAAGGAGCCCTTAGTTAAAAAACGAATTGGTATCTGTGAGTACTTGATACACTTGAGGACTAAGAATACACCATGATAGAGGTATCGCCCTGATAATAGCAAGAGAAATGTAGTGTTTTGTATCAATGAATTTATGTGCGCTTAAGCAAATTTTGATTTAAAAAAAATTATATCTCGTGGATCTTAAATTGGTTTATGCATGCAAAGAACCAGTGATCTATTGATATCGCTGGCGAGTCAAAGAGAACTAGTACCACAGTTGCAAACGCATTTTGCAAAACGAATGTTGTACATGTCACCCTGATAGAGATTCGAACTAACAACATCAGTGGTGATAGGCACTGATTGCATAGGTGGTTATAATTCCAACTACCATACGATCACGACCACGATGGCCCTCTCTAGTACAAAGAGGACCTCATTATCATCTCATTGCACATTAATTTGTTTTCGCCTTGATATAGTTAACAATTGCTGCGTTGGCGGTAAACAACAATCAATCACTCAGTGATTCTCCTTTTGTCCATTATGAATTGTCTATCGTTCTATGATCTACATCTTCTGATTAACCCTTTGTTATCTTCAAACCTATCTTACATGGGGTGCCAGTGTGGTTTTTTAAATTTGTAGATCATTGTTTGTCCTTTTGTCCCGTTTTGACCATTGTATTATTGTCTGTCCTTCTATGATTTGCAGCTGCTGATTACCCATATGGTATCTTCAAACTTGTTCTATTTTGGTACAAACCAATATACCACCTTAGTGAAAAAAATTGAATGAAATTTCCCTTCAGCCAAAAAATACCAATACCAATTACATAACTGATTCGACTCAAGGATTGATAGGGATTGGATAAAAGGATTATAACATACATTTGAACAACATCAAGCTGTTCATCAATACCAAGGAATTGTTGCATCAACTTTCTCCAACTTGTTACCATCCTCATAAAGTGTCTGAATGCAAATAACAACCAAAATCATGAAAAATTATAATACTTTTAATTATTATTATTGAAAAAAAATGACAACCAAATAATTATAAATATAAGCAGTAAAATAAAAACAAACTACACAAAACTGACAATTAAAAACAATAAAATCAAGTTATACAAATTTAAACTAGAAGCTCACATGAGCCTGTATCGCTCACCTGACATATCTAAGTCCTCTTAAGAATATCTGCATGCCGAATACATCTAAGTTACTATTCAAATCCCATAGGGTTCTATGTTAAAACTATGTCTGCTCATGGCAGCCATCTTGGATGGAGGTAGTAGTCACCGGACACAATTTTTAAAGTATACTACCCAAGGACCATCCATGCCATATTTGCTTTAAATTGGCTGACTGGTTTCAGAGGGAAGACTTTTAAACAATTTTCCCATAGGGTCCTATGTTAAAACTATGTCCGCTGACTGCGGCAATCTTGGATGGAGGTCGGGCTGGGAAAAAAATAAATAGTGTTAGCAATATTAACTTTATATGAAAAAGAAGAAAATAAAGGTAAAAACTTGTGTACAAATATGCCCTAACCATACACAAAAGAATAATAAAATAGAAAAAAAGCTTTGTTTTTCACACAGACAATTAGTCTGACCAACAAACAAACCGACATAATGGTCAGATGGACAATCCATTGTATAATATCAGGAAACATCACAAAACACAAAGAAAGCATTGAATAAAAACAAATCTATCTACTTCAGGCTTTGATGAAATATTAAATAATACTTGTCATAACTTGTCCCCAATCCCAATTGCTAATATCTTGAACAAATAAAATATGTTGAATTCAGGGTTTGATTGATAATACTATGAATAACACAGTAATTCTCATTTGTCTTTCGTACATTATATTCTACATATTAATTACATTATTACATGATAATATAAAATACATAATTTTATATCATGGCCGTGATCACATAATAGTAGGATTTACAACTGCCTGTGGAATCAGTGCCTATCACAACTAAATTTGTGAGTTTGGGTTCGCACATGGTTAGGTATATTCGATACAACATTATGTGATAAAGTTTGTCACTGACTTGCGGCAGGTCGATGGCTTTCTGCTGATACTCGGGTTTCCTCCTTCAATAAAACTAAAAATTGTTTGAAATTGGCGCAAAACACCATAGCCCTAACCCATAATTTTATTGGTTAAATCCAATCATGTGCCTGTCTGTTGATTCTGGCATTGTTTCGTTAATCACACTACCTATCGTAAGATATATATTTACTTGTCAATTAGTCAAAATATTTCTACATTACTCCCAACAGATGTATACACCTGCGGTTTCTAGATTACAACACATTGTGTTAAACCTACAGAAACAATGGAGGCATTCATTTTGTATCCTTTTGGAACTCATTAGCATCTAATTTATTACAGATTTACACACGTAAAATTAACAAGTACTGAAAGTGAAATAACTCATGCAAGTGTTAACTTACAGTGTAAGTGTCCATTGTTCTGTTTTTAAATATATCAAGTTGCTTAAAGAGCTCTAACGAGTTCATGTTCTATGTTGTATTTGTATATACAATGTATATGTTTTTGACAATAAATAAAAATTATTGACAATTATGGTCATTATAAGTGTGTGAAGAATTGTTTTTGTAATTACCGATCCTATCCTTGTCAACACATTGTTTTATGAATATGTAATATAGGATGGGATTATTAAGAACAAATTTAGGACGATATACAAATTGTAAACATGGTATTGTATTGCAGTTGATCTGATATTAAAACATATTCCAAAGGGCTCGAGGTTGGAAAGGGCCAGATACCTTATTTATTCAATTAACATGAAACCGACTTTGTGACATCAGCTGAAGAGGTGTTATGACAAGAAATTCAAAATAATCACATTTCTAATCAGGTTTATTAATGTTAATAAAGATGTTTTTTGTTTTATAATTAGTTATTTACGAATAAAAAGTTATCATGTATTGAATTATGACAATTGTTCAATTGACTGGAGACTTCCTTTAATGATGTATCTTGTACTTTGCATTTTTGACATTTAAAGTGGTTAAATTTTGAAAAGAGAAATTATTTTCATAGATTGGAATGATAATATCCAGATGAACCGTTTTAATCCCATCACATTGTTGTGCTTCTTTTAAATCAGTACATCAACTTCCAAAGTTGTCATTTCTCTTGAGAGTAATTTGCGGTTTGTCAGATGCGTACTTGCTGTGTGGTTTTATTGTCCATGATGTATGATTTAATTTTTTTCTACAAAAGAGTCTCGTCAGTGTTACCTGGATACACACAATGAACAAAAAATATATTACCGAGCATATGATAAAAACAAGGACAGAAATGTAAATCCGAAACTAAGATTATATATACTAAAACTAAACTATATTGATGGTTAAATAAACCTAAGTTTTACATTGTATGCTAGTTTTTATCAAAGCACATGTAAATAGTATTGTCAATCATTCATTTAGTCCAGGTTCAGCCAGTGTTGATTTAGACTTATCCATGTTCATATCTGCCAGTCCATAGATTTGATTATTCTTCATATGTGCCTGCTGAACAATAGTGCATGGCCTGAAAGAAATTAACCATGTTTTGATATTACGTATAAATTATAATATAAAAAAAAAATATTTATGAATGGTTTTGCTATGTTTTGTTACATCATAGCATTTGTATTCAGACATTTGAATCTTTCTTAAAACATTATGGCTTGTATAAAATACTATATCACACCTTACAAATTTCGTTTATGATCGTAATCTTAAAAATGTTGCATATCATTTTGATCCGTTGTAGATATTAATTAGTGCTAGAAAATGTGGTGTCATGATATCTCTAGAAGCTTTTTGTCAGCTGTACGAAAAGTTTAGATAAAACACTGGGCAGCTCCCTTAAAATAAAATTTTTTATATGGAAACTTGTGCAATTTTAATATCCAGTACAATGAGGGAAGATCACATTCTTCATCTATCGTGAAAAGACCAAACGAAGACTAGATTGACTCGTGATTATCAATGATTTCTTCTTTAAAAGTTTGATCACATAATTGCTGTATATGTAGGAACACATTTGTTTGGGTGACAGACACATCCGTATCTTTACATACAGATGTTGATTATGTTCAAATACCAGTACCTTTTTTGAGCTCTCTTCAGACTTCTCCTCTTCAATATGCAGATGATAAGGATAACCACTATTGCTACAAACGTCAGGCTAAACCAACCACTACCTTAATGGTCAATAAATCCTCATCAATTTCTGAAATATGATAGAAAACATAGGTTAAGTATAATAGGTTCTTTCATACGTTGATATGGAAGACCGGTGGATCTTCCATGAGTAATAGAAACTGTATGTCCCTTTACGAGTGGAGCGCAGCAGAACGAGTGGAAAGACATGAAAAATTTCTATCACGAGTGGAAGATCCGTCGATGTTCCATATCAACACATAAAAATACATATTTCTTCCGTAAGCAACATTTGTTTTCATTTATGCATGGCTTTCATTGATCGACACCTCAATTACATATCAGGTATTATTGTGCACTAAGTCATAGTGCGTGACTGAGAAATGTAGGTCATAGAGTATATTATGTAGTGGAGAATACACTCCAATTGTAGATTCTTAAAAATAATAAACGAGACCCGTCGGGGTCGAGTTGATTATTTCTAAGAATCTACAAGTTGGAGTGTATTCTCTCACATAATACATTTCTATCTGCAACAGTCTTTTCATTTTATATATTTACCTTTTTAATGTTCAGAAAGCTAAATAAGCCACAATTAACAAAAAATAAACAACAAAATTTCATCGGCATCCGTGCTTTCGATTCTCGTTTATATTTAGATATTTCAAGGTCTTTCAAGTGAATAAAATCGTTTATATTTAGATATTTCAAGGTCTTTCAAGTGTCCCAAATATTCACCCGTGGTCTGTCTGATTTGTTAAGTTGCAGTCGGTTCGTTGGTTGTTATTGTATTGCGAGAATACTCGTCAGTTCTGAACATAAATTGTGTCAGAACTCAAATATGTTGTATCGTGTCTTGTATATATTGATCAATTGTTTTTTTAAGCAAATTGTTGATATTTTTTATCAAGAGTTATATATATACTAATTATAGAATTTATTAATGTGGTCAACTTAGCTGAGTGGTAAGATGGAAGTTTGGAAAGTCGAAGTAGACTTTAAAAAGCCCAGCAGTGGTTCGAGACACGAGAGTCCCAAAATAAGCAAAACAAGTTTTTAAGACTAAAATAGTAAAAGGTTAAAGTTCATATTATTAAGAACAAAAGAATGAACTGTAGATTCTTAAAAATAATCCACTGTTCGAACAATAGTGTGACGTCAGAGAAATGTATTAAGTTTCTTTAGGAAAAAAATACCTTTAATTAACCCTTTGACTGCAACATTTCGTGTATTACTGGCGTTAAAATGATCGAGGTAACTGCAGTTACGACGATCACAACATGTTGGAGGTAGAAATAGGTAAGATCGTTTTCTGCTCATTTCTCCATTCAAACATGTTGTTGTCAAGAATTACTCAGCAACAAGGTTGATCTGTACGATTTTGTTCTATGTGTGTGTTCTTCATACCATATATGATATCGTTACCAAGAAAATTGCCGTCGGAAATTTAAAGAAGATAATCATAACTCCAAAATCCAGTTACGATTGTCATACAAAAAATAATTTATGGAGTTACGATTATCTCCCTTAAATTTCCGACGGCAATTTCCTTGGTAACGAGAACACACACATACAACAAAATCGTACAGATCAACCTTGCGGCTAAGTAATTCTTGACAATAACACGTTAGAATGGAGAAATTAGCAGAAAACGATCTTACCTATTTGAACCTCCATGTAACTGCAGTTACCACGATCAGTTTACCGCCAGTGGTGTATAACCGTAACGTCGTGTGCGGTATTATTCCTAATATTATGACCCTTTCATCAGGGTGACGTCATTTTAACAGCAATTTGACGTTACTTACCGTTTTTTTTTATTATTATTTTAAAGTGGTTCTATATGCGCAATATATGTATCTGACTTTAAATTGTGTGATCTAATTATAATGCATTTGAGTAACATATTCCTAAAGAAAATAAAAATAAAAGTAAATTTCTTTCCCCATGTACCATGGCGACATTCTAAATTTAGTTCTTGTTAGAGGCGTTCTGATTGGATGTCACAACGAATAGAGACGAGTGCACGTGAACTCGTCTCAACTCGGTCGTCTCAACCCGAAAACGGCCATTTACGGAAGAATAAACATTTGTTCATACCATTCAAGCAACGTGTACATGTATACACATCTAATGGTATCTCATTCTATCTTGAAATACTCTTTTGTTAATTTTTGAAATTGCATTTTTACATGTACCTTTATACATATTTGATGGAAGATGATCTTTTGATTTTTTGAGGATATGAAATCTATATTTCACAACTGAATCTGTTATTTAAATTCCAAAACAACATATAATAAATTGTCAAATACTGTATCCTAAAAAATGACAATGGATCCTATATATATGACATTCTGCAGAAGAAACTGAAAATAAGTGCATGGGTCTTGTTAATTATTCAATTAAATGTCATGTCTTTAATTTCAGTACTGATAATTCCAGCTTATATTAAAAAGTTGTGATAACTTTACTTCTAACTGCTTAACCTTTCGGAGCACCTGAGATCAGCCTCGGATTGTTCATGTTGCTTAACCTTTCGGAGCACCTGAGATCAGCTTCGGGTTGTTCATGTTGCTTAATCTTTAGTTTTCTTTGTAGTTCGTTGTTGATAGCTGTTTGACTTTTTGTACATATTTTTTGCTATTGTATTATCTGTCGTTATTCCTTTGGCAACTTCAAACTTGTTTTATTTTTACCATGTATCATTTTAATTGAATTCACTTCAATTAAAATGGGACTGATCAAATAAAATCACTGCTATTTCAGTGATGGATTGAGATATGCTGTTTAGTTTAAGATACGACATGTATTAAATTAAGATATGAAAAAGTAACTCCACACAGATATGACTGCATGAAATAGAACAACATTATATAATCAAGCTTAAAGAATAAACGTTAGAGAAAAGCGAAGGGGTAATCAAACATTGACAATCCAGAGATACTGGGAATATTAGGTACACAGGACACAGAACGAAGACAAACACAAAAACACCATACAGAAATCTGAAAAGATGAGCAACACGGATCCCATCAAAAACTGAGAGTGAATCCAGGTGCTCGTGAAAGATAAGCAGTTCCTGCCTCTTATAGAACAACAACATGTTACTCGTATAGTCAATACATGTTGGACACCACTATGTGTAAACAAACACAAATAACATAAATAAGATATAAGGTCTCCTACAAACAACTGGAGGTAAAGACGTACCGAACATCGTTTTTATTCGGAATGTGTTACGGACATTAGAACACAGAACTAAGAATGTAAAGACACATAATTGGGATGTTGTGCAAACTGACCTATATTACTCGACGTATATACATATGGGGATCAATTATTGATAGTTTTTGGCAAAGGTGCGATTCGTTGTACTATACAATTCTAAAGTAGATATTAGAACATATTGTTGATGAAATGCATTTTTATCGATATTTTATCGATACTCAGGTGCACTCGTTTGGGTAAGAGAGGCTGCTATGTCAATGAAGTCTGTGGCTTTGACCAAACCAAGATGTTATTTATAGGAAAGTATTATATATTTTTTTTTTGGTGCCAAAATATTTTATAAGTAGCTGCATTTTCAGCATAAAAGCAAAAAATTATTAGTTATCAAGATGTTCAAAACCTTTTTGTTTGTTTGTTTGTTTGGTTGTTGTTGTTTTTTTGTTTTTTTTGCTTGTTAGCTTGAAATTTTGGCATTTATTAATTTTTTTTATGAATGTCCTTAATAGGCTGCCGTAGCTAGTAGATTGTATATCCTTCTTTCATGTTATCGCTTTAAACAATTAAATAACGATGGAATTTTTTTATACATGTCACATTTTAGATAGAAACTGACCCGTGTCACTTCCTTAGTCCGAAGGGTCAATGGTCCGAAGGGTTAATAGTCCGAAGGGTCGATAGTCCGAAAGGTCCGATCAAAATCGAATTTTGAACGACCTCGAGACCACACATTTATGTATCAATATAATATAGAATTGCATAAAACATTGATAGAAATGGTTGCCACGTTTTCTCATGTAATGATACGTCCTTTTCGACAGTTTGCATGTCATTTTTTTTTCAATCACATGACGGAGACTTTACACACAATAACACGCAATTTCGTGGCTTCTCCTTTTTATCCTTTCTATATTTGTAGATTCTGGGGTAAAATAAACAGGCTAATTATGAACTAATCGTAATTGACAACTTGCCTTTCATTGTATATGCCTTGCAATGTCGTATAACATACTTCTCACCTGTCGGTACACCCTGCGTATTGATAGAGGTTTCTTTGAGAAGGGAATATGTCTTTTACAAATACATTTGTATAAGAGCATCGGTTATCTTGTTCAAATGGGTATTTCTGTTATATATTGACTGCTTGATTATTTTGCGACATTGTGTTGAAAAGAGAAAATAAAACTTTTATGTTGCGTAGATGCCTGCAAAATATGCCCTCAACAGTAAATTTACACGTATAGTGCTTTGTTGAATAAAGTTGTTATGAACCTATAGGTCAATTTTGCCAATGTATCTCTGAAGACTACTTAAAAAATTGGTGATACTTCTCAAACCTTTTAGAACACTACCGATAAAAAGAGGACTATAGTTTTACACTCCGTCCACGTCCGTCAGTCCGACCATTTACTTTGTAATGCCTTAGCATATTGACTTGATATTTCGTAAATGATTATATCATGGTGTGTTACATAGCAAATGTGTGGTCTGATAATTTTTCACAGAGTTATTTCCCTTGGATTTATATTTTTCCAAGTAATTTTCATCAGTAGTTTCAGCCTTAACTGATTGAAATTTTGAACAGGTCGTAGTAATTGTCAGCCATACAAACTTCTTGATAGCATATGAACATGGAAAATACTGAATTGTGGAATAAATGTCAATTAAACCATCATCCAACAAAACAGAAAGGGGCCCGGGTGGCTCAATGAGTTAGGTCGTTGGATCTAACAGCTCATACAAGCCTATCACCAATACGGCTTAGGTTCGCGCCCGGCTTCCTAAATTACAAAAAATGGTGCACTTGACTCGCAGCCGCAAGTGATCAAGTTTACCAATTGCTTGCCCATGGTCGGTGGTTCTCTCCGAGTACTCCGGCTTCCTCCAGCAATAAAACTGGTCGCCATGATATAGCTGAAATATCGCTGAAAGTGGCGCTAAAACACCAAAAATAAAAAAATAAAATCAACCAACAAAACAGCAAAATACAAAATCTCACCTACAGAACGTCTTGCAGTCTAAGTATAGTTATGAATGGCTTACATCGTGCACAACTGAAGCGAGACACGGGTGTTGATTAAATAACGGGTACCTGTTAATCTACATATGGATATTGACTCAAAGGGGACATGTTACACAAAACTCTACGACAAATGTGATGACTTCAACGTTCTACAATCATCTTTGCCTATCTTAGCAACAACCAACATATGAAGCGTTTCACAACATACCGTTACTTGGAGCCTGTGGAAAATCTTATGATTTTCTTGAAGGCTCGACGGCTGGTGGGTTAACTCTGAAATTGCTTTATCAGTAACATAGGTTGTTAGAATAAAAAGTTCTATGGGAGACACCCAATGCTTGTGGAAACGTATGAGATATGTATAGTTTCCAGATGGGAATTGATTTCAGGTTGTTGTAAGAGTTGTTCCCTGTGTCGTAGGATATGACTACCATCGGATTTAATCTCGAGCAACATGACGAATGTCTGATAGGCAGAAACTGTCTAAAAATTCCGGAGCACCTGTTTCACTCCCTTTCCATCGGGAGTTCAAGTTGTTCTCATGTGTTTATGTATTGATTGTATTTTTTGAATATTGATGTTCGCTTCTTGTTTCTAGGAGTCACTGGATGTTCGGTTTTGGTTGCTCATTCGGTTTTTCTTATGTTCTATCATGCCTTTATGATTCAATTGGAGATGACCAGGCGATGTAAGGAATCTGAATGTTGAATATTTTCGGGAAAATCCACACATAGCTCTTGAAAGGTAAGATTTTGTCTCATAATATTTGGAACATATATACATGTACAGCTAAATCGAGTTTACATGTGCCCTTTTATCTGATTTTTTAAATATTTTTAAGCCACGGACACTTCGGACCATTGACCCTTCGGACTATCAACCTTTTGGACCAATGACCCTTCGGACCAATGAACCTTCGGACCAATGCCTTGGAACTGACCATTTGATTAATTGGGAACAGAATATAGGTGATAATAAAACAGTAATTGAACCTCACGCTACTTAAATTATGAAGTGAAGTTTTACATAAAAACTAATTGTTGCATTTTACAATGGACATACACGAACAAATCCTTTGTTATTTCGGTTTATTACAGTGGTAATTTCTTGATTCACAAATAATAGACTATAAAGTAAAACAAAATGCATTCCATCTAATTACTTTGTCAAACAAACAGCTGTAATTCTAAAAATAGGTAAATGCTGTTGTGATGGTGAATATTAACACACATCAATTATTAATGATAAATTACAAGTGATTGTTCTAGCTTATTTTTTCGTGATTTTATTTAAATTTTTAAGCTTGCTTGATATGGAAGAAAAATATAGGATAAATGAAAACTTGAATATGTTTTAGTTTGTATTGACATATGAACAATTATATTAAACTAATGAATCATACGTAATAAAATTAAAGGCATACAGGCTGTCAGAATTGACTTTTTATTTATATTAAAAGTTGCCAATATTCGATGTTTTATACTAATAAAATGTACTGAACAAAAAGCCAGGTTTAAACAATCTGTTATAATGTCGTAATTAGCTAAAAGAATTCGAATGTTTAGCATCGTCTGTTGGTGGAATACCATTAACACATGATTAATTATGAATCGGCTGCAGTTCCGAAAGTTTGCCGAGCAGCGTGTGATAACTGCTATAAATAACTGAGTATGGACGATGAGGTAAGCATGTTCATTAGAATTAATATATTCATCACCAATGGATACTTTGGTTTTGTTGTATTTTGCTTAATCCTCCATTTTGTGTCGTTTTCGTGTAGAATCCGTCAATGTTTTTGTTCTTCCACGTCTCGATTTTTGCACATCCGACATTTTCTTTATCAACAAACAATTTTGCACATGTGCAAACGATTTCCCTAATGAGGTCACTGTTAGATCGTTTGAATATTGGTCGGGTCAACATTGAATTCTCTCTTGGATGGAAGAAAATCAAACAGCAACGTATTTCCTTCGTTCTACGCTATTTACGTATGATATTATGAAAAATTTCAACCACAATATATCTTAATGGTTTTTTAATCAAAGTTTAGGTCTCATATTGGGAAACATTTTTGTTTATTAGAATAACGGCCTGTATGCCTTTAAGTCGAGTAATGTAGTTGATGTAGAGTAATGTGCGGTAATGTCATTTTGTGCAATATACTTATTAGGAAAACACAGAAAACTAAAAAGATGAGTGACATGGACCAAACCAAACAAAACGGAGAAAAAAAACGGAAGTGAACTCAGGTGCTTAAGTAAGCAGTTCTTGCATCTTATGAGATACCCGCCGTGTTACTCATATAGTCAGTGATAGAGGAAAGACAAAGACTACGTAAAAAGGAAAAGCTAGATTGCAATGACGACTGCATAATTTTTGTAGCGATGAATCCAACCCAAGGAACACTGTAGCCTTGTTTGATACGCTATATACAAATATATAGTTTTAAACAAAGGCTTCATAACCGAGAAAACAAAATCGACATAGCTGTACCTACCAATGCAATACGTGTCATCTATTGATCCATTTTCCATTGTGCTATATCCAACTGGACATTTTACACATGTTCGTTCATTCCAGTGTTGTTGGAATTCATCCTTTGCACATTTACTGCAGGACTCTGATGTAGAAAACGTACCTGGTGGACAATCTGTAATAATAATAGACAATAATGAACAGTTTGTATTTAGTTTGGCGGTTTTATGAAGAAATTGTTTTTTTCAATTTTTTTTTCTTTATTTTATTTTTATTTTTTTTTTCTAAAATTTATTGTGAACATATTACAGTATGCTAATTATTTTAAAATGATATAATTAATTTCATTGATATTTAATCATGCTTTAATTAACTGGTCTTCCTAATGAATCCGTCTTTGTTCAAATTGCAATGTTATTTTATCAATAAAACAGATGATTGTTGAATGCTGATGCTTCTCATTTTTTAATCAAAGTGAATTTAACAACAAAACAAATAACTGTTTATTGCTGATGTTAATACTGTAAATGCATTTATTGGTTTGTAATAAAACGTTATTGTTGAGTGACTTTAACCTATATATAATAATAGATATTAGGTTACGGTATCTCCTTACTTGGGAAATATTGGCGGTGTTTAATATATTTGACGCTTTTGGTCAAATCGCCAAAATAAAGCCGCAGTTAAAAATAGAAGCTATACAGTATTTGGTTAATATTCGCAGTAAATTACGAAATCACGTCATCAACAGGTTTACCAAATTACGATTTCGAAAAAAAAGTGTGCTTGCTACATTTGTTGGCTGTAAAGGGGGAACTCAGACCAGAATATGAGCAAACAATCCCTTTAAAGTCAGAACAAATACATGGGAGGCCCATCAATGGTTGTTATACTATATCAATAACAAGGTATGTCTTAATTCAATTGTATTTCCACAGAGATTTATAAACGATGAATTCAACCAATTATAAATAAAGTACAATGTACATATTTTTGTTATTTGAAAAATTATTGAATGCAAATAGAAAACATTAAGTAGCATAAGAAATATAGTTTACTTTTAGTATTATTATTTCACCTTGCTATGTTTGGTTTGCTTACCCTGTACTGTAACAAATATTTCAGAAGATACCAGTGACACAACATTTTCAGCTGTACATTTGTAAGTCCCCTTCTGAAGTTCTGATATATTTGTAAGTTCTAATTGCGATTGTTTTTTTAACACGACATCATTCTGATACCACTTGATCTGCGGTATTGGATCTCCAGTTGCGTCACATATCAGATTAGTGTCAGATGTAGCGAGAACTGTAATGTTCCGTGGGAGGTTAATAATTTCTGGAGCCTTTGAACAAAACAATTGAGATGTATTTAAATCTGACAAGCCATCAAGAATATCAGCTGACAGTGTATATACGGATGTCACTGGCATAGTTGTATTCACAATAAGTCTAAGGAATTCATTCTCCAGTGAAGATGTAAGGTTTCGGTTCAATTCCGCATTGCCCAATGAATCATCAATATATAAATCGTACAAACGTGAAAAAGCGTATAAAACACAGTCTTCAAAATCCGAACATTCATTTTCGTCAAAGTAATTGGTGGTAAGGTTTTCCACTGCAACTAGCCAATGATGGATAATCGGAACAGATTTCGCTTCATCAATTTCTTTGTCCAATAAATCATTTGCAAATTCTGTTACAATTTCGAGTTCATTAAACAATGGGTCATTTGATAGTGAGACTTTCACATCCTCAATAGCTGCATCTAAGTCTTCAGACGTGATATTATAGTCTTTTAAGGCATATTCACGACTTATTCCGAATGAATCTGCTGTCATGTTGTTAACCGTCTTAGAGTTTACTGTATTG
>MJUT01006035.1:277362-292043 GCA_002080005.1 Gigantidas platifrons
GGCAGCTGGACCTAGAAACAAAAGTTAGTAGAACGAGAAAGTTGTAACACTAAATGTTGTAAAATATGGATATATGGCTCTAAGATGTACTTCCAGACAAAGATCCATACCATAATCGCGGGAGGGACCAATTAAGGAAAAAAGGGGGGAGGTCCGGAATTCGAGTGCCTGTGGTTAATCACAGTTAATCACTCATTGAATATTTTAGTTTTGAATGTACCCAATGAAGGTATATCCAAAAATACATCGTGGGCACTAAATTTGATATCTTTGATTTAAATTCCAATCGAATATAAAACAGACCAATGAAATTATTTTTTAAACAATTATAAACAAAACACTACACAGATCAAGCAACACAAATCCCACTAAATACTGGGGTGAATTCATGTGCTCCAGAAGGGTCAGTAGTTCCTTTTCTACTTGTGACACCTGTCATGTTACTGGTAAACGACATGGAAATCATGTGACATGGACACCAGTATTCTTAAATAAATACAATTAGCATAAGCAAAATATGAACCCGCTAAAAAACAAATGGGAGTAAAGATGAACCGAACATCTTTTTTTTGCGGAAATCAATTGCGGTTGAAAAATCATGCTGAATATTTCTTTAGGAATCTACATACAAAAACCTAAACATAATAATAATCAGACTTAAGATAAAAGGATATGCAGGGGGCAGCATGATACGATTGCAGCAAGTCAACAAGGGCTTCATCCATCACTAATTTTACTGCCATCAAGTTACATTCAGAAAACCATAACTGTTATACAAAATCCGCTGGAGTACTACCTAAAACTAAAGCCCTTGCAACAATCAATTCAAAGAATAAAAAATAAGAAGTAAATAATATGCAGAATATCATAATTTCTGTTCCTTTAAGCTCCTGTTTCCAAAATAAACACAAACAAACAAAACTAATTTTAGTTATTGACCCATACATATCCCAAAAATATGAACATTTGAAATAAAAAACAAACAAACAAAAACAAACGGAAATGCATGGAAATTGGATGATAAATTTATCAAAACATTCAAAATTTTGACATTTGGCACTATTTGGCTTTTAAGTTTATCTCGAATATCAGAAGAGGTAGATGAAATCCGCCAACATGTCTACACAAGGTCTCATCAATTTTTTCAAAGACAAAAACCGTATGAAAATTGGGAACAAAATGGAAATGATGTATACATTCTAAATTATATGGGATTTTTGGATTTGGGACCATGTAGATCTCTTTTTGAAATAACATAGCTTAAACTATTAATAGCCAGTTAATAAACCATACAATGATCATCTTGCAATTAAACACATTAAGCATGGACGATTAATGAAAAAATCCAAATTTGGTCCTTTCTATATAAATACGATAATAGTTACATAAAGATGCTCTGTATTATCCGTAAAGGATATTATTAGAAAAATATTCCTACAAAAAAAAGCGAAAAAAAACCAGATGAGCAATAAATCATTTACACCCCCACAATGGGAAACATCATATTTTGCCCCTTTGTTTCTCTCTATGCTGTGGTGGATTTCTGATTGAAATGAAAATGAAATGAAATGAAAAAAAGAGGATTATCCGATGAATATGTCTACCAAGTTTGGTTCCAATTTGTACAGTGGTATAAGAGGGAATGATTGGGATGTAAAAGCGGCTCACGGAAGATGACAGACTACAACGACGGACGCCAAGTGTTTACAATAATTCATATGACCCTGTGCGCGACAAAAATAATAGAAACATAACATTTCATATCAAGAAATAAAACTCAGAGGTTTCAATGAGTTGCTTCAAGTAATGTCTCTATTCAACCATCAAACATTATGGTATCCACCTTTCATCAAATATACAGTGAAACCTGTCTAAACAGAACTCTGAATATACAGGAATCATGTATAAATAGAACCCTGAATATACAGGAATCATGTCTAAATAGAACCATGAATATACAGGAATCATGTATAAATAGAACCATGAATATACAGGAATCATGTATAAATAGAACCATGAATATACAGGAATCATGTATAAATAGAACCATGCATATACAGGAATCATGTATAAATAGAACCATGAATATACAGGAATCATGTATAAATAGAACCCTGAATATACAGGAATCATGTATAAATAAAACCCTGAATATACAGGAAACAGAACCCTGAATATACAGGAATCATGTATAAATAGAACCCTGAATATACAGGAAACGGAACCCTGAATATACAGGAATCATGTATAAATAGAACCCTGAATATACAGGAATCATGTATAAATAGAACCCTGAATATACAGGAACCATGTATAAATAGAACCCTGAATATACAGGAATCATGTATAAATAAAACCCTGAATATACAGGAATCATGTATAAATCAAACTATAAAGAAATTCTTTTTGTAGGGAATCTTTGTTAATTTAACCGAATACATGTCTATTCTGAACACAAAAATTGATGTCAAGGAGGTTCGGTTTAGACATGGTTCTATGTACCACATTAAAACATTTAAGTTTATCTTGTATATCAATATAATAGACACACGATATCAGTTAATTACCAAGGCACGTTGTGTTGTCACTTGATAGCACTAATCCATCTTGACAATAACATTCATAAGATCCATTCAAGTTTCTACAATACTAACTACAACCACCATTATTGCTTAAACATTCGTTGTTATCTGTAAATAAAAACAAAAACAAAAGATGCTCTGTATTATCTATAAAGGATATTATTAGAAAAATATTCCTACAAAAAAAAACGAAAAAAAACAGATGAGCAATAAATCATTTACACCCACACAATGGGAAACATCATATTTTGCCCCTTTGTTTCTCTTTATGCTGTGGTGGATTTCTGATTGAAATGAAAATGAAATGAAATGAAAAAAAGAGGATTATCCGATGAATATGTCTACCAAGTTTGGGTCCAATTTGTACAGTGGTATAAGAGAGGATGATTGGGATGTAAAAGCGGCTCAGGGAAGATGACAGACTACAACGATGGACGCCAAGTGTTTACAATAATTCATATGACCCTGTGCGCGACAAAAATAATAGAAATATAACATTTCATATCAAGAAATAAAACTCAGAGGTTTCAATGAGTTGTTTCAAGTAATGTCTCTATTAAACCATCAAACATTATGGTATCCACCTTTCATCAAATATACAGTGAAACCTGTCTAAACAGAACTCTGAATATACAGGAATCATGTCTAAATAGAACCCTTAATATACAGGAAACAGAACCCTGAATATACAGGAATCATGTATAAATCAAACTATAAAGAAATTCTTTTTGTAGGGAATCTTTGTTAATTTAACCGAATACCTGTCTATTCTGAATGCAAAAATTGGTGTCAAGGAGGTTCGGTTTAGACAGGGTTCTTTGTACCACATTAAAACATTTAAGTTTATCTTGTATATCAATATAATAGAAACACGATGTCAGTTAATTACCAAGGCACGTTGTGTTGTCACTTGACAGCACCAGTCCATCTTGACAATAACATTCATAAGATCCATTCAAGTTTCTACAATACTGACTACAACCACCATTATTGTTTAGACATTCGTTGTTATCTGTAAATAAAAACAAAAACAAAAGACAACTGCCCAATTGCAGACTAGAGGCTGTTTCACACTCACTTTTGGGTATGAGTTATTCTCATTGTTGAAAACCCTTCTGTGTTGTTCTGTTACTTTATTGTGTGTATGTAAAGCAAAATTATGTCCTGTGAAATTATGTCCTCCAGGACAATATTTCATGATTATATTGTCATGGAATTTTGTCTTATCTAAGATATTTTGTCCTTTATCTGGACAGTATAATGTCATGTTATGGACAATATATCATAGTGAAACTGGGTCCTAACAAAGGAAGATAATTCTAATTCAAAACTTGGACATTATTGCATGACTGATTGTTATAAAATTTTGTACAATAAAGGGAAATAATGAAATAGTCTTTCAAGTGTTTTTGTTTAATGATTGATAATAATATAAACATAAGATATGCATAGCGAATCTGAAAACTTTCTATTGAATGAAATTAACAATGATTTACTTAGTGAAATTGAAGTTTTAGAATCTGACATACCAGTTACACCACTCCCTCCGAAATGTGCACGAAAATTAAAAAAAACTTCGCCAATCTAGTATTTATGAATATTGTTAAAAAATTAAGTTTTCTGTTTTTATATAAATTTATGTATTTCTGGAATATATATGTATTTGTCTTGGGTTGAGCAATTTGACAATGGTTGTTAATATATTTCAAATTGAATCAAATATAGTGTAATAAATATCATTTCTATGACAAAGAAATCTCTTATATTTTGAAATAAAGTATAGTATAAATATGTGAAGCATAAAAATATCATATATCAAGTTGATGTCGGACATTATTTCACAGTTAAATAATGTCCTGTAAGAATGGACAATATCTCATGATGGAGGACACTATTTCATTATGAAATCATGTCCATGGACAATATTTCACATGATATTTGTCTGGAGAACATTATTTCATGCAGGACACTATTTTATGTTACATGTACAAGTGAAATGTTGGATAGTCTCTCATGTTCAATTACATCCATATCCTTTCGTACTTATTGATATTGATGAATATATCGTTCCTGGTGAGGAAATTCAAAGGAACTACAGAGTAAATAAATGAAAACAAAACATAGTGCCCTTTTAGAACAACTACAAAATATAATCAAAACAGAGCCATTATCGTTAAACCTACATGTAACAGACATATACAGGACCTCTCACTCTTCTGGTTTGGTTCAACAGAAAGTGGCGGGGTCAAACTAGTATTACATGCTTAAACCTCCCCTCTTTAGTGAGATCATGCTGTTCTACAAGTGTTTTTCACGCATGAGCATAATGCCAAGCCTTACATAGAACTGGGTGAGCAGAGTTGCTATAAAGAATGTTCTATCCTTGAACTTTATAAATAATCTATTTATTCTTTGTGACACAAAAATTGTCACACATGTATTAGTTCTATTAAAGACAGCAGCTGGCCTCTTCCACTATTACAGCATTCAAAAGTACACAAGGCCATCATTGGAAAAAATGTAATTGCCAATACCCTCTTTCATCATGTATGCAAGTGACAGAATACTTATATATTCCAGACATTTGTTTCTATTGTTTCTTTTATCTCGAGTTCTTTAGAGGTATGCTAATAGAATCCCGTTAGCAGGGAGAGAATTGAACATGTAAGAACAGTATAATTTTGTTAAAATAACTACTGTATTTATTTTGCATATTATTTTATAAGGAATACCTGTACATGTTCTTTGGTCACTTTGTAATGTGTATCCAGATGTACAAGAACATGTAAATGATCCATGTGTATTTGTGCATATCTGATCACAATTGTGTGTCCCTGTCTGGCATTCGTTGATATCTGTAAAATATATACGTCATTCTTAAAATACTTATATAAATTATAATAAATCGTCATTTATTCCTTTCTGTGGATAAACACTCTAGTTAAAAACAGTTAACCATGGTGACATTTGTAACGTTTCGGATTTGTGGTTGTTGATATGCACCAAGTAAGGTTCTCAGCTATATCATGACCAGACCAAATTAATAATTCATGCAATGATTATCACATAATGTACGACAGCAACATGCAAGTGGAGCAGGAACTGCTGACAGTTCCAGAGCACTTGAGTCCACCCACGATTTTTAGTGGTGTTCGTGTTGCTCAATCGTCGGTCTTCTATGTAGTGGTTTTAATATAATTGTCTGTCCTTCTACCATTTACTGCTTCTGGTTAACTCTTGGGAATCTTAAGACTTTTCAAAAAGACTCCATTGATTTCTTTGTATTTTACCTCAATGAAAGTTCAGGGTGAAGATAAACAATAAACCTGAATATATTATCCTGCAAAATGAAACACAAAAAATAATACACTTTCGGAACAATTCCACAATCCAGTAGCAAAATCGCAGAAAGTGGTAAAGTAATTGCAACTAGAGGTTCAGTGGGCTGAGCCTGTGTCGCTCACCTTTCATTCTGCTTTGATGAAACTTAATACAGAACCTTCCATATGTGTTTCCGACCAAGTTTCGATTCATTTGGCTAAGCAGTTTCAGAGAAGAAGATTTTTAGGAATCCACCAACCAGAAACAAGAATTGCCTATGGCAGCCATGTTTGTTAACAGATCGGGATAAAATTAGCAATCTTTATAGAGGACCTTCCATAGATGCTGCCTACTAAGTTTCTGTTCAATTGGCTGAGCAGTTTCAGGGAAGAAGATTTTAAGAAATCGATCAATCAGAAACAAGAATTGCCTGTGGCGGCCATGTTTGTTAACGAATCAGGACGAAATGAGCAAACTTTATAGAGGAACTTCCATAAACGTTTTCTACCAAAATTCAGTTCATTTGGGAAAGCAGTTTCAGAGGAGAATATTTTTTTAGAAATTCACCAATCAGAAACAAGTATGGCCTGTGGCAGCCTTGTTTGTTAACAGATCGGTACAAAATGAGCAATCTTCATAGAGGACCTTTCATATATAGATGCTTCCTACCAAGTTTCGGTTCAATTTACTAAGCAGTTTCAGAAAAGAAGATTTTTAGAAATCGACCAATCAGAAACAAGAATGGCCTGTGGCGGCCATGTTTGTTAACGAATCAGGACGAAATGAGCAATCTTTTTAGAGAACCTTCCATAGATGCTTTCTACCAAATTTCAATTCATGTGGGCAAGAGGTTCCAGAGGAGAAGATGTTTTTGAAATCAACCAATCAGAAACAAGAATGGCCTGTGGCGGCCATGTTCGTGAACGGATCGGATAAAAATTAGCACCTTACAAGGATGCTCACTACCAAGTTTTGATTCATTTGGCCAATCAGTGTCAGAGGAGAAGATTTTTTTTAGAAATCAACAATCAGAAACAGGAATGGCCTGTGGCGGCCATGTTTGTTAACGGATCGGAACGAAATGAGCCATCTTTATAGAGGACCTTCCAAGGATGCTCACTACCAAGTTTTGATTCATTTGGCCAAGCAGTTTCAGAGGAGAGGATTTATTTAGAAATCAAGCAATCAGAAACAGGAATGGCCTGTGACGGCCATGTTTGTTAACAGATCGGAACGAAATGAGCAATTTTTATAGAAGACCTTCCAAGGATGCTCACTACCAAATTTTGATTCATTTGGCAAAACGGTTTCAGAGGAGAATATTTTTTTTTAGAAATAAACCAATCAGAAACAAGAATCGCCTGTGGCGGCCATGTTTGTTAATGGATTGGGACAATATGAGCAATCTTTAAAGATGACCATCCATAGATGCTTCCTACCAAGGTTCAGTTCATTTGGCTGAGGGGTTTCAGAGGAGAAGATTAAAATGTGAAAATTTAACGAACGACAAGCGATGGACGACTTATGCCAAGTGATGGCAAAAGTTCACATTGCCTTTGGCAAGGTGATCTAATTATGTCTACAATAGCCCCGTTTCTGATATGTCGCACATTAAGATTTATCATAATTCCAAAAGTGGTCACGTTCAGTTAGACTTGATAGATAAATTTTGAAATAACCAGTTAGGTAATGTGGATATGCTCCGTTTGTCATAGTCACAATCCCGTCCTTCATTCCTTTTTCATGATTAATATCAAGAACAACACGACGAGTTCAACTAGTAGGGCAGAAATTACTTCCCAGTCCGAAAAATCTGAGTTCATATCCGGTTTGTTATGGGATTCGCATTGCTCAATCTTTAGTTTTCTGTGTAGTCTTTTGTAGATCGTTGTGTGTCCGTTTTCTCCTTTTTCGTTTGGCCATTGTATTGTCTGTTCTTCGATTTACGGCTTCCTTACCCCATTCTCTCCTTGGTTTGGTTACTACCAACTAAGATAAGTCACTCCCTGGTTACTACCAACTAAGATAAGTCACTCCCTGGTTACTACCAACTAAGATAAGTCACTCCCTGGTCACTACCAACAAAGACAAGTCTCTCCTTGATCACTACCAACTAAGATAAGTCACTCCCTGGTCACTACCAACTAAGACAAGTCTCTCCTTGATCACTACCAACTAAGATAAGTCACTCCCTGGTTACTACCAACTAAGATAAGTCACTCCCTGGTTACTACCAACTAAGATAAGTCACTCCCTGGTCACTACCAACTAAGATAAGTTTCACCTTGGTCACTACCAACTAAGATAAGTCTCTCCCTGGTCACTACCAACTAAGATAAGTCACTCCCTGGTCACTACCAACTAAGACAAGTCTCTCCCTGGATCACTACCAACTAAGATAAGTCTCTCCTTGGTCACTGCCAACTAAGACAAGTCTCTCCCTGGTCTACTACCAACTAAGACAAGTCTCTCCTTGATCACTACCAACTAAGATAAGTCTCTCCTTGGTCACTAGTACTCACTACCAACTAAGATAAGTTTCTCCTTGGTCACTACCAACTAAGATAAGTCTCTCCTTGGTCACTACCAACTAAGATAAGTCTCTCCTTAGTTTAAATATATTTTACTAGAAGAACTAAAAATAAAATACATGTAACATACAGAGCAAAATCACATAAGGATTCAGAAACAAGCTTAGAGCTTTTTGAAATCTGTCTCCTGAAGTCTCTCTTTGGTCACTACCAACTATGATAAGTATCTTCTTGATCACTACCAACTAAGATAAGTATCTCCTTGGTCACTACCAACTTAGATAAGTCTCTTCTTGGTCACTACCAACTAAGATACTTGCCAAGTGACACGCTTTCGCCGTGTTACACACGCTAAATTGACCTGTAACCCGTAATTTTCTTGTCACACGGCGTGCCGGTCATTTGACACGGAATTTGCCAGGATCACCCGTTTTGACACGGAAATACCGGAATTGTGTAATTATCTAAAATCGCCTTAAAATTCATTCGAGTTTCTCGGGTTTTTTCAAATATACTTGTCAAAAAACATCGCTTGGGGGAAAGTTTGTGAGAACTGTTCAATGCAAAGTGTGATAACGACAATGACATTGAACACTTTTGGGGGGAAATGTGCCTTGTAGAGGGAAAAAGATTTAATCTTCTTTCTAAATTAGCCATAACTTTGCTTGTATTGCCAAACAGTAATGCTGACTGAAAGAGAGCTTTCAGTATTGTCAAAAAAATACATACAGTATAGACTTTAGGTCAGAACTCAATAATACCAGCCTGTGTGCATTGCTAACTTGTAAATTTAACCACATTGTTGAATCTTGTTACGAGTACAAGCCATCTGAAGTTGTTTTGAAAGGTTATAAATCAGCAGCAAATGATTACAACATGAGCTTAAAGTACATTTTGTAGCTGTTGATTTAGAAGCTTTCAAAACTACTTCAGATGGTTTGTACAACAGTTTTTCTGTTGTACTTATATTATTGTAATATGTCAAATAAAACTTTGTCACTACGATGAATCTAATTTCAAAGGCCAAAAACGTCGCTACGCGTTATGACCCTCTTTTTTTTGGTTGAAAGAGGGTCATGACCCTCTTTTCACCTTTCAGGGGTTGGCATGTATGATTAAGACAAGTATCTCCTTAGTCACTACAAACTAAGATAAGTCTCTCCTTGGTCACCACCAACTAAGATAAGTCTCTCCTTGGTCACTACCAACTAAGATAAGTCTCTCCTTAGTTTAAACATATTTAATTAGAAGAACTGACATAAAATACATGTAACATACAGAGCAATATCACATAAGGATTCAGAAACAAGCTTAGAGCTTTTTTGAAATCTGTCTCCTGAAGTCTCTCCTTGGTCACTACCAACTATGATAAGTATCTCCTTGATCACTACCAACTAAGATAAGTATCTCCTTGGTCACTACCAACTAAGATAAGTATCTCCTTGGTCACTACCAACTTAGATAAGTCTCTCCTTGGTCACTACCAATTAAGACAAGTCTCTCCTTGGTCACTACCAACTAAGATACGTCTCTCCTTGGTCACCACCAACTAAGATAAGTCTCTCCATGGTTACTACCAATTAAGGTAAGTCTCTCCATGGTTACTACCAACTAAGATAGGTCTCTTCTTGGTCACTACCAACTAAGATAAGTCTCTCCTTGGTCACTACCAACTAAGATAAGTCTCTCCTTGGTCACTACCAACTGGGATAAGTCCTCTCCTTGGTCACATGCAGGACATCATGGCTGTGATTGTATGGTAGTTGGATTTACAACTACCTATGCAATCAGTGCCTATCACCACTAAAGTTGTAAGTTCAAACCTGTTCATGTCGAGGTGTATTCGATACAACAATATGTGATAAAATTTGTCAGTGACTTGCGACATGTCGGTGGTTTTCTCCGGGTACTCCAGTGTCCTTCACCAATAAAACTGACCGCCACCATATAAATGAAATATTGTTGAAAGTAGATTTTTCCATTGGATTTTGGAACTGTTCCGATAGTGTGGTATTTTGTTTTTCATTTTATGTGATGAATTTGCTATTATAAGATATTATATGTTATTACATACTCATATAGATATCTTGAATTTGATTAGTCTAAAGAGCGTCACATGACATTTGAAATTCCGTTATATCAACCGCTGGACGTTATGTCGCATTGTTATATCAACCGCACGCGATGATTGTATAATATCACGTGACGATTTCATTCTCCATTGTGAAATTAAGAATAGACGTACTGAATATGGGTCATCACTTGGTATATCTGTTGTCAGATATGAACTAGACCAAATAATTATGGCACTGTGTAGGATATTCGGTATAATAAAACAACTATAAACCTTGTAAGAGTGTGATATGACGGATTATTATATAGACAAGTGTGAATTATGGGGGATTTATCCGTGAAATAAATTCCGGTATTTCACTTGTGAAATATCAGTTTTTTCCCGCCGGAACTACTTTTGCAAAACTATAAGAGTGGTGGTTACATCCCTTGTTGTGCAACGGTGAATACACATACGATTGTAAGCTGAAAAATTCCGTGAAATGTTATTGATGACTTTGGCACATAACCAAGATGACGTCATTGACGTCATATGAAGACTTCCAGTTTGAAACGTAAAAATTAGACACTATTTGGCGTCGTATACGCTTCAATTGTGATTTAATTTAACTAAAATAAGCTTTCAAGGTAAGCATTTTAATTATTTTTGTACATTGTTGTAAATATGAAAAATAGGATTTCACATTTCAAAGATGGCAGATCCTTCCAGCTGAACCCTGTAGTATCATTGCTCGTAGATTCACACGCTTGCAATCAAATATACAAATAAATAAATATATATATATATATATATATAAGAAATTTTAAAAGTCTATATAATAAACAGTATAACTAAATCATACATTTTGAATATTAAAATAAGACCACTCGTGACCGAATACGCATTAACGATTAAACTCGTACACGGAACAAGTTCCGCCCACTCGTTTAATCCTTATGCGTACTTCGGTCACTCGTGGTCTTATTTTGATATTCAAAATTTACGATTAGCTATACTATATTTGTCTCCCCTCGAATGTCTATGCCACCCTCGAGCAAGCCCTCAGGTGACATATTCTTTCTCTGGTAGACAAACCGTCATATCTCACTCTTACAAGGTTGATAATTGTATAATATTATATGTTATTATACCTCATATATGAATTACTTTAAATAGATTAATTTGATTGGACAATGGCTAAAAATCAGAACACGTGATCACACAGGACAAAAATCATATTCCATGAAATAAATATCATATTCCACCACTTCGGAAGCCTCGCGGGTTTTCCCGCCAGAATTATCGTTCTTTGACAGGAAAACGTCAGAGGTACTCGGAACGCATCATTTGCAGGTAAACGTTACAATGTGTTTTTTAAATATTTGAGACCACGTTCCAATGGACTTAGAATATGTTTCCCAGAAGTATTTTACATATGTGTTTTCTTGGTTTCATTCGTTATAATAAAACTTTTAATGTGGGTACAGGAAATATGAAAATGTATTCACCCACGAGTATCATAATTCACTCACCAGCATTCAATAAATCTATAATATTATATGAAGTAATATACATTACTAGTATAAGCATATCAACTGAAAATAAATGTCACAATGTTTTAAATATGTCAATATTATTTTAAGAAATAATTTGGGGCAGCCATAATTTTGTTGGAGATTTTAACATCTAGGTAACATTCTTTGTGTAACCTTTTTTTTTACATAGCAATATCGAGGGATTATATACAACGAAAAAAAATGTCATCATTGTAATCTTTATTTTCTGACATTTACATAAATGATTTTGTTAAAATGCCATACTATAGTCAGTAGCTATTGTACTCACAAAAAATATTGCAACACACATAATAAACATGTATAAATAATATGTCAGGCATTATGTTATCGGCTTTTATTTTAAAGCAAAAAATAAAAATTAATACTGATTAATCCATTTATCTGACATCACACTATTGTTCGGACAGTGGATTATTTTGAAGAATCTACAGTTCATTCTTTTGTTCTTGTGTAGATCTATATGAACTTTAATCTTTTATCATTTTAGGCTTCAAAACGTGTTATAAATATATTGAGACTTTCGGGTATCAAACCTATTTAATGTTTGCTTACAGCTTCAAAACTTCCGACTAAGGTGATAATACTACAATCCTATGCAATTCATTTTTATATATGATTCTTGATAGTAAACTTTATTTTAAGAAAATATCAACAATATGTTTAAATGAATAACTGATTAACATTTACAATGCATGATACAAGTATTTCAAATCTGGCATAATTTATGTTCAGAACCGACGGATAAGTGAACTTTTAAAAATATATTCTAGCAATACAAACAACTTCTAACGAACCGACCACAAGTAATAACAAATATATATATATACCTATATATATAGTGAACTTTTAAAAATATACCTATATATATACTTTTAATAATATACCTATATATATGCACACTATTTAAAATGTATTTATTTTAATGGAACACACGTTTCTCACCTGTACAATGGGATCCAGTAAATCCAGATGTACATGAACATTGACCAGGGTTAATACATGTACCACCATTTGGACATGATGTGGTGCCGTGACACACAGCTGTTATAACAAAGCAATTATCAATTTTATATGAAAAAAAAACATATTCTAACAAATGTGTAGTCAGTTATTTACGCTAAATATCAGATTCTAAAATCAGTTTAATTTCCCCCTAAAGTAATGGTTTTTATTTAACAGCTTCTACCCACATAGTCAGTTAATTATCAGCATTCATTGACCCTGCTATAGTACTGACATCTTAATGCTGCCATTCTTTTTGTGATAATTACAAACAGGGGAGAAATAGCATTCCATTACCCACTTCAACTCTGACCCATTTTTGTCTATGTCTTAAACCAGGACCTGGATTTCTCATGCACTATGTCAAGACTTTTTTGTGTTCAGAGATTTTAGATAAGAGGTGATTGTTCATTTTGTTGATACATGTATTAGTGGAATTGTTGATTATCATTGTTTAAACATTTATTTTCTTACTTAAGTTAATAAGAAGAATTTACAATATATGCAGACAGGAGCTCAGGTTCTGGCTTGGCATAGGCACTATCAAAATAAGAAAGGTATCACCAATTATAACTCACCCCTTACAAAATACAAATATCTGCAGCAAGCTTGCCTCATACCAACAGCAGATCATACACAAAATGCAGATGTTTTCAGATAGCGACAACCTTCCTGTAAACATTGCAGCAAGTTTACAGAAACATAAGAAGTTCAAAGAAACTTTGCATGAACATCTAAATGTGTGTTTGTTCGCCGCAAATTTGTGGAAAACTTGGGAATAGTATCTTGCTTGAGAAAGATTGCAAGAAACACTGAATATTAAAGACACTTCCCAGAACATTGCAGAAAGGCACAGCTACACCTGGGCATGCTTAATTCCAACTTCTTGACAGTTCAAATTTTAAAATTGGTGGGTCATGAATATGAACCGCAGCTACTGTGTGATGAATTCTTGCATCAAATCTACAACAGGTTTACAGCAAGTCCGCAAGAAACCATCCATATATCGGTACAATATCGATTGCACCAATTCTGCAGCAGACCTAATTTGCATGGTAAAATATTTACTTCCAGCAAAATTCTAATTCTTGTTTGAAAATACTTTATGCAAGCCTGCAGCAAATGTTTGCAAGGTCAGTAAGGGACAGTAAAAAGTCACATTGTTAATGTTTTATGAACATTTTTTTGTCCTAAATATTGATTTTGGAGAGGATGATTTTGATGTAAGACTACTCAATAGACAATTTAATCATATTACCAATGACTGTCATTTGTACAAAACACAACCTTCTAAACTATTATTCAAGTACAAATATTTCTGCTGATTTTTGTGAGATTACATACAAATTTTTATTAGAAACATTTTTTACAGTTGTGATCTAAGCATTATATGAATATTTTAAGTGAAGATAAAAATAGAAGACTGAAATGATAAAAGGAAAAATTTGTGGTATAACCCTTGGATAGTTTTTCTCTATTTTTATTCTGATGTGTTGATTTCACTAATGTTGTTAAATAAACAACAACATAATAACAAACTAAAGCTGTAAGTGACCTCACTGAGTGATACCCTCCGCTTGCAGCTTAGTAGGAGTTGCGCTTACAAGGTACATGC
>MJUT01006050.1:0-11397 GCA_002080005.1 Gigantidas platifrons
GTGCGTTTGAAAATTCCACCTCAATTCCAAGCTTCTTGGTGAAAGTATAGATATTAAACAAGGGATACGTCAAGGTGCAAAACTGTCAACCTTACTCTACAAGAGGTATAACAACACCGTTTTGGACAGTATTGCAAAAAGCACGTTGGGAGCTACCATCGGAAATATTACTGTATCAGCGCCTGCCTGTGCAGATGATATTGTTTTGCTGGGAGAGAGTAAAGACATCCAAGCCATGTTAAATCTCCTAGAATATAACACCAAAAGAGACTTAGTGAAATTAAACCCGGAAAAAACAGAAATAATAAATGTATCAAAAACTCCACAAACACATCTGAAAAAATATATATTAGGAGGCCAGGAAATAAACAGAGTACAATCAATTAAGCACCTTGGAATAACTTACCAAGAAAACGGGAAAATAAATATTGAAGAGAGATTGAGTATAGGAAGACGAACAATATATGACCTACTTGGACCAGGACTGCACGCAAGATCAGGAATGTCCCCAATAGTTCTACTAAAAATCTGGAATACATACGCTGTCCCACGGTTTTTATATGGGCTAGAAATCCAGGCATGTACATCATTAGACACGAAGAAATTAGATCAACTTCAAAGGGCAACCTGCAGACAATTTCAATGCCTTCCAGAGCGAACTGCGGCAGTAGCTATATATATACTAATAGGGGCAGAACCAATAGAGACAACGCTGGACAAAAATGCAATGATATTGTTTACCACCTTAGCCAGGCTAGACTCATCCATTGAAAAAGAAATACTCGTATGGGAAATGGAAAACTCAAAAGAAGAAGACAAACTATTCATATGTAGAATCAGGAATACACTCCAAAAATATAATCTCCCACCTCCGGAAGAAATACTTGAAAATCCTCCAAACAAACGGCAATGGAAAAATGAAATGAAAAAGGCCATTGGTAGCTATTGGTACAATAAATGGACAAACGAAAAGCAAACAAAATCTACATTAGAATATCTAGAAATCCAGCAAAATCCATTAGGAACTCCACATAACATACTACGAAGTGTAAAAAATCGAAAGTATGACATACAAAAAGCAGAAATCAAATTACGTCTAATTACTGATACTTATATGCTACAATACCACCATGCTAAGTTCAGCCGTAATAACATATCACCGATCTGTAAACTATGTGGGGAAGAAGAAGAAGATAGAGAGCATTTTTTACTGGAATGTAAAACTCTAGAAGAAAACAGAAAAACACAAATGACAAAACTATATGAAACTCTGGAAGAGGCAAGGGGGGGTGGTACACAGATTCTTGAACAAAATGGGCTGCTTATGCAAATCATCTTGGATTGCACCTCATATAAAATAAACCAGCTGATTCCATATACGAACCAGGATTTAGTGCAAATTGAAAGAGCCACGCAACACTACTGCTTTGAGTTACATCGAAAGAGAACTGAAATACTTAAGAACATTATGTAGAAAGGCAGATAGTCAATAGCTAATAGTGCATTTCTAGAACTGTATTTGCGGTATTGATCAAACTTATATAAGTCAGCTAATAGCATATTTTATCCTCTTACTGTGTCCAGCATCCGATCCATTCGTTAAAGAGATCGTTTTACATTTTAACTGGTTATAAGCATATTAAATGATGATTTTATCTTTTATGAGTCATATTATTTTAACAACGTCGGATGAATTGCTGTAATCGAAGAGCGCATGAAGGAAAGAACATTTGTACAAATTATGACCGCGCTTTTATCTTTTAGTGCTGTGTGTATATACGTTTTTACTAATATGAATAGCTAAACAGCGGAATGGACTTTTAACAACGCTATTAATTGTAATACTTTTATGAAACGACAATTTTACAGTACACGTTTTATACTTTTTAGAATTGGATCACGCACGTTATTGTGACGGTGCTAAAAAAAAACTAATTCAAGGCCTTCTGTGTGTATTAATATAAAATTTCGGAAGAGTTTGTTGTAAAAAAAATATACCAAAATAAACCATAGAGTATAAGGGATAGTATTATTGCTGTATTTTTGCAATATTTTGAATTTTGTCTTTTCATTTCACGTCTTGAAATACTAGTGCGTCACGATAAACTCCTTGTCAGATGTAACATTGCTCATGTTAATTGCCGGTTTTTTTTGTAAATAGCGCGAAAACGGACGCTCAAAATGTGCTGAAAATCGGCTAAAAAATAAATGTCATAATACTAAATACGTCATAAAACGATGAAATTTATCCGTTGAGGTTTCGGAATTTTCACCCCATTTCTGTAGCTTCATCATTTGTGCAAGATTGAAACTGGAATGCGCAACTCATCAAGAAAATACATATTTTCTAAAAATTCTGACAAAGATGAGTGAAAATTTCTATAAAATGTTAAAGTTCTACATCACACCAGCAAAAAATAAAAAACTTGTGGCTGAAATTTGAATATTGTTGAAATAGTAAGAACAGTGCGTTGTCTGAAAATATGTCAAAGTGCGAAGTTTACATCTCGCACAAGATCAAATTTCATTTACAATGTCATATAAAAATAAATGAATGTGCATTGCAAATATAATCATTTTGTATTATATTACTTCTCTTAAAACGGTCACCATTAATACCAAATACGTGACTTTTCGATGAAAGGGAAACAAGGCCGGAAAGAAATGAATGATCAGAAAAAATGTCTACTTTACGATTTCAACGGTCATATTTTCAATCACAATTTTGACGATCAATTTTACAAATAACGTTCGCTCGCTTTGTGTCGTTTTTCAAACTACTTCATGGAAAAATATTTAATATTTGAAAAATATGGACAGAATAAATAATCGGAAGAAATACAATCTTATTAGAATTAAATCTCCCGATCCACCCCCCACCCCTTTTTTCGACATAAAGAAAAAAGGGGCGGAAAATTTAATTTTAATTAGATGAGGTAGAAATAATTCTTCCAATTATTATATTTTTAACAAATGTGTTAGCACTGTGTATATAAATATAACGATGTTCCGGTGCAAGTATACTTTTTGATTTTTTAGAATGACCACTTCAAAGTATATGACCTATCAGACGGGTCTGTTAATGTTAAATGGGAACGATATGAATACACGAACATTTCTGGTAAGGGAGGTAAAACTTGTCGAAAGCTGCAATTAATGACAAAAGAAACAAAACCTGGAACTCTGTTTCAGTATTTTCTAAAAACCTCTTTCAGAATTCCCCGCTCACCAACATCGAGCAAACTGGCAAAATACGCAATTCAAAACACTTATCGATAATCTACCAATTGATCATGCTATTTGTGTACATGATTTTGCTGAAAACTATCGCTGTTCAGACCAAGGAGAAATTCAGTCTTCATATTTTCAAAAAAACCGAAGTTAGTATCCATGTTTCCATTTTATATCGACATGCTATTCTAGAACTTGATGGAATGGAAAGTTCTGCTCTTATTCCAAACATTATTTCTGAACAGTTTTTTTGTCAAAAGTCCCGATACGCAACACGACAGAAGTTTTACACAGTACTGTCAAAACCAAACTTCGGATTATTTGAAATCTTTACCAGCAAATGTTACGTGCATGCACGAGTGGACTGATGGTTGCTCTGCTCAGTATAAAAGTAGACTCTGCATGGGAGATGTAAGTAAGAATAAACTCGGTTACAAAACTTTAATACGAAATTGTTACGAAACATCACACGCCAAAGGTCCACAAGATGCAGCTGAAGGTTTTTTTTTTTTAAAAGCAGGCTGATCTTGCAGTTCTCCAACGAAAAGCCAAAATTCAATGTGCCAAAGACTTTTACGACTTTTGTTTTGATTCTTTGCGAACCCCCAAATCCGGTATATACAAGAGGCGAATCTTTAAATACGTTGAAGTAATTCCGCGTAATAATTGTATCAATTATAGACCTATAACGGAAAATCGGAAAATTCACCAAATTATTGCGCATGATAGTTGTCCAGGAGAACTTATTACAAACCATCTTTCTTGCTATGACTGTGAACATTGTTTAATCCGAAATTCGTGTAGCCAAATTTGTAAAAGCAAGAAATTCATAGGACAATCAAAAGTGCTGAAAATGAAAGAAATTCGTTCTCGAAATCTTGATCAGAGTGACACAGATTTGGAAGAAGTGGCTTTGAGGGAAAATATTTCAAATCTTGTTGAAATTGGTTCGGTCATAGCGGTTTTGGCAGACGACCCTGACTACGAGTACTATATAATGAAAGTGAATCAGAAATCTCGTGTTTTAGAACGGGAAAGGTGCGATGTTTGGGGCGGAAGATTTCCGGCTGGTGCTGCAGTTGTTGAAGGTTTTTTCTATGACAGAAGTACGAATAATACTTTATTGTATAAGCTGATCCCAAACAGACCAGCTATTGTTTATACTATGTCTGTCCGTTACATTTGCATTGAAATAACTCCCAACAAAACTGTGAATATACCAGAGCAATTGCATTTAGATATCATAAAGAGTTTAGATAATTAAAGTGATGGTTGAATTATCTTTAGACAATTATATCTCTGAAAAACGAAGAGATATGGCGTAAATGTACATGAAACAAAATCCCAATGAACAGATGGTAAACAAAGCAATGGAACAACGCTTTTATTGTTGTTCTTCACCTTGAAGTCATCATGAGGCCTTCAACAATGATCAATTGCTCATACCTTATAGTAAGTTCAAGACGACCCTTAGAACCGGCTTCAGCAGAATTCATTGCTGATGTCTTATAGAGATGAATGTTACATTCATAAAGTCTTTAAAATGCATCCGACAAAACTTAAATACTAACAAAAAACAAGAACAGGCAAAAAAATACAAGAACGACACAGAAAATAAAATGCAGAAACAAAGAGAAACTTCGGCTCCATAGATATATGAACAGACAAAATAAATTGTTGAAAATTGTCGATAACGTCGTTTTTCTGACGTTACATAAAGTAACGCAATAGCTTGCGTTCAGTCGATGTAAATACGTTTTTATGTCACTAACCGAACTTGCACAACATGGAAATGGTGAACTTTTAACTACAACTTAATATTTTTTACCATAACTGTAAATACGTATCCTATAAGTATGTGCCCGTTAAGTCAGGCTCAATTTTATCAATTTTATCCATAATTGGAGTGCTCCGAATTCCGGAGGAATCTTACCTGTACAAAGACAAAGACAAAAGACAAAGATAAAGATTGTTTACATTGGATTTGGCCAGTTAAAAAATATGACTCCTTTTCCTTTTACCTTTCCATAGCTGTGCTCCTTGTATTTTAATTTCTCATTGCTGTTTATGCCAGTGTCAGGCAGTGTGTTATTATTATATGCCCACAAAATATCATTGAAATATCTCTTTCCCGAAAAAAAGTTCATCGAAATATGTTGTCAAAAATGCCAGAAATGTAACACAATTTGTGTGACAACCTTTTTCTATTGAATTTCAAGGGTTTGTAAAAAAACAAAAAATAAAAATATTCATCAGAATCTTAGATATTATGAAACGATAGAGCAAATGTACTCTCGGCTGTTCAAGTACACACAACAACATACTGCTGGTTTTACAGAGAACAGCATTGGACCCCACACCTGCTAATGCCAATCCTGATATTTGCCGTGGTCGTTTTATATTTTAGATAAATCTTTTTATATTCGTCATGGAAGTGTTATATTCGCCATGTACCTAGTTATGTTTACCGTGTCCATCTAGACCACCTGCTAAGCAGATATATTACGCTATACTGTAGTCGTTACTAGCTCGGGGTAGTCATGGTCGTGATCGTATGATAGTTGGATTTACAACTACCTATGCAATCAGTGCCTTTCATCACTGATGTTGTGAGTTCGAATCTCGATCAGGGCGAGGTGTACAACGTTATGTGATAAAGTTTGTCAGTGACTTGGGACAGGTCGGTGGTTTTCTCCGGGTTCTCCGGTTTCCTCAACCAATGAAACTGACCGACACGATATAACTGAAATATTGTTGAAAGTGGCGTTAAACACCATCAAACGTTACTAGCTCATTGAATATGATGATCTAACTGTAGAGAAAAGTAGTATTGTAACATGAATGCATTTTCTTCCTTTGATCTTTTTATAGTTTATATACCAAAATAGAAGCAACAGGTAAGAACTGTGAAATAATACACGCAGATACGAGATACTGCACACTTTAAATCATCACCATCATCAACAACCTATCATGGAACAGACATATCAACAACATAGTAGGCAAAGAAAATATACCCTTTGGGTTCGTTCGAGCGATCTTTAAGGGCTGTACAAATTAAATAAATCTACAAAAACAGTAAAGACAGCAGCTTACACCTCCATGGTTAGACCTACAGTGGAAAATGCAAGTAATCTGGGACCCAGTTAACAAGAAAACATCAAATCACTGGATTAGGTACAGAGACGAGCGGCACGATTTATTGCGTTACAAACATGGTAAAAACATTGGAATGGGAAAGTCTACAAGATCGAAGGAAACCCAACAGACTGCATGCTCTATAAAATACATAACAACTCTATATACATTCATCGAAACCAGTATCTAATATCCACCGACAGTAGAGCAAGAAGTCAAAACAAGTTCTACCATGAGAGGACATCAAACAATATACTAGTATACGGGAAATCATTTTCGGACCGATAATCCGAAAGCCCAATAGTCCGAAGGTCCGATAGTCCGAAATCCCAATAGTTCGAAGGTCCGTTAGCTCGAATGCTCTATAGTGTCATAGTCCGAATGCCCAATAGTCCGAAAGCCCAATAGTCCGAAGGTATAATAGACTACAATGCTCAATAGTCCGAAAAATCGTCCAAAGAAATGCACCGTTGAAGTAATAAAGATACGCCTGTCGATCCATTACAATGAAAACAGAGAAGTTCTATGCTATGATAATCTAAAATAGCATAATTTAATGGTTAACATATACAACCGTTTAATGACTTTCGAGAATAAATACATGACTCGGTTTGGTTTGGTAGGTTTATAGTGTTTATAACATGATTTAAAAATATTTCAGTTATATCGTGGCTGTCAGTTTATTGGTAGAGAAAACCGGAGTACCCGGAAAAAACCACTGATCTGTCGCAAGTCACTGACAAGCTTTATCACATAATGTTGTATCGAGTACACCCCACCTTGAACGGGGTTCGAACTCACAACTGGGCCAGTTATATATACATCAGTAACCCCGTATGGATAGAAAGTACTGTTTGATCGTATTTATTGTATATATGTCAGTTATGAATAGAAAGATGCAAAATAAGATGAAAATGATATATTCTGGTTCGGTCAAAAAAAATCTGTAATCTGAAAAAAGGGGGAGGTCAGTGGCGGATTTAGGACAAATGAGGCCCTGTGCTAGTTAAGTTATGAGGCCCCTTACTTGAGCCTGAAGGAGGTACATCCGGTAGGCCTACATGCACAGGCAGCTGTCAGGCATACATGCTCAGGAAATTTAGGAATACAAAATGTAGTTAAAATATTTAAGAAATAATTCATGGTAGCCCGAATTTAAATTATTTTTTACCACGGATAGGCACTTTATAGGCATAAAGTGCCTATCCGTGGTAAAAAAAAATATAAATTCGGGCTACCATGAATTATTTCGATTCTAATATGTAAAAACTGGTAAAATATCGTTATAAATTGTCGATGACGTCATAAATTACAATGGGTGTAGGTATATATTATGTTTACCACGGGTTTGGATTCAAAGAGTTTGAAGGACGTCATATTAGAATATACATTTATTGCATGCTGGTGAGGGAAATATGAAAATGTATTCACCCAAGAGTATCATATTCCCCGAGGGCATCGCCCGAGAGGAATATGATACTCGTGGGTGAATAAATTTTCATATTTCCAGTACCCGCATGCTATAAATGTGTTATTATACCAAATGAAACCAAGAAAACACATAAATATGTAAAATACTGCTGGCAAACATATTCTAAGTCCATTGGAACGTTGTCTCAGATATTTTAAAACCACATTGTAACGGTTGCCTGCAAGTGATACGTTCCGAGTGCCTCTGAAGTTTTCCTGTCAAAGAACGATAACTCTGGCGGGAAAACCCGCAAATCTTCCGAAGTGTTGGAATACGATATTTATTTCACGGAATATGATTTTTGTCCTGTGTGATCACGTGTTCTGATTTTTACTCATTGCCCAATCAAATTAATCTATTTACGGTAATTAATATATGAGGTATAATAATACGTTATATTAGGTCAGACATGTACACTGCGTCAAACTGCACCACATAAGCAAAAATCCATCGTATTTTTTTTTGGCAGGAAGATGTCCCCTTCCCCTCCCCCACCCTGGCCAACGGGGCCCTGTGCTTGAGCATACCTAAGCACAATGGTAAATCCGGAACTGTGGGAGGTACACCAATAGGTATCCTATCGACACGTACCTGTGAATCAGAACTTTGACGTTGAACGTAATCATGTGCTATAAAAAAAAGAAGACACAAATAGTTTAAATAGTGATAATAATTATTTTTTAAATAAATAGTCTTGGCATACAGTGTGTGGGTGGGTGATTGTTATTTAACGCCAACTCATCAATTTTCAGCTGTATCATGACCAGTACAAGTTATTTATCAATGAGATGATAATGAGGTCCGCTCTGTTCTAGCTTTTTTAGACCAACATGCTTAGTTGGATTTTTATAGTGCTAATTCACTCAAACAGTGACCTTAATCGTATTTTTTGTATTTTTTGTTTAAATTTCTTTATTATCTTATTCTGCCTGTTAACAATTATCACCTTGGTCCAGACTGCAGGTTGATGAAGTTACATAAAAATATAATTCCTTTTACAATTAAACATTATTTTAAATTTCACAATAAATCATAATTTTTTTTCCCACACCAATATATCTATCAACAATACAACCTGTATAAATATATGTTATTAAATACAACATGTACAAATATATTATATTTAAGAGAGAGAGAGAGGGGGGAGGGGGTGTGTGGAGAGATGGAACGACCACGAAAAGATCGTGTGTCAGTTATATAATTATTTTACCTTTTACAATGATGAATGTGATGTATTATATAGATATCGATGAAATACCGTGATTTCCGAGTTAAATAAAAACGATAATTTCACTAGTGAAATTACCATTTTTATTTTCACTCTCGCTAATTTTTCCGCCATTTTTCGAGCCGGAACTTTTTTTTTTTTAGATTATTATATGGAGTGATGTCCCTTTGCTTCATTTCATTGACAGATTGTTAGTTTCATGTACGATAAAGGAAAGATTTAAAAAATAAACAAAATTATATCTTATCTAGTATTTCATTGTGATACAATAAAAAGCAGGTAAATTTGGCAAACATTGACAGTTTTAGTACTTTTCATGGCAGAATTATGTTCTAAAAACATGTGGTCTCGGCAGAAAGAATCTTTCCAATAATAAAACTTTTAACCACCCCCAAAACATCGTCTGCTATAAATTAACTCTAAATATGTCTGATAATTTTTCGAATTACGATGCCCAAACTTTGGAATTTTTATTATCTACTGATGAATTTGGATTGGAAGAAACCACCACAAATGATTTGTCGGATTTTAGTATCATTGAAAATACAAATTCTTCAAAAATCAAACCGTCAGACGAAAGATTCAGGGAAGTAAAGTTTGATGACATTGACAGTTTTCTCAAAGAAAATGAAAATGAAAATACTAGGGAAAAAACTACATCTGATATGAACTTGTTCAGGACATATTTGGTGCAAACCGGAGAAAAAACCGAAATCGAAAATCTTTCTACCGAAGCCTTGAATGAAAAATTCAGCACATTTCTGTTGTCCGTAAGAAAAAAAGACGGATCGGAATATGAGCCGACGACATTAAGAGGATTTTTGTGTAGTTTGGACCGGTATCTCAGGCAGAAAAATTCCAATCTAAACGTCAACAGTGGGCCACAGTTTGACAAATGTCGCGAAGTCTTAAAAGCCAAACAAATACAGCTAAAGGGACTAGGATATGGAAATAAACCTAACGCGTCCGACGAGCTCACGGACGAGGATATCAACAAATTGTTTGACTGTGGTCTTCTTGGTGTACATTCCCCTCTTGCTCTTGTGAACTTTCTCCATTTAACCTTTTCTATGTCTCTAGGCATGAGAGGCGGTAAGGAGTAACGTGACTTAAAATTTGGTGACATTGTTATTGACAAAGACACGTCCGGAGAAGAATTCATACAGCACGTTAAAGAACGTCAGACAAAAACGCGGACTGGGGCAGATCCAAATAACTCTAAAGAAATAAAGACTACAGCATGGGCTAATGACAATCCTAATAGATGTCCAGTCAATGCTTTCCGAATTTTTACCAGTAAACGTCCAGCTAAAATGATGAAACTGGATTCTCCACTTTTTCTCAGTGTGAATCATGTCTCCGACCGCCAACCCCATCATGCGTGGTTCAAGGAGACGGCAATGGGGGTAAACCATCTCTATGGACTTACAAAAAACATGATAAAATCTTGTCCGTCGATTCAAGATGGTCGAAAGCTAACCAATCACAGCGCAAGGCGACACCTTGTTCAGAAACTTCAGGATCGGGGAGTACAAAACGCCCAAATTATGCAGATAAGCGGGCATAAAAATGTTCAAAGTATGAACACGTACTCTCGCCTTACTCAAAACCAGCAGAAAAGTATATCCAAAGTGCTATCGGACACCGAGGATAAAATTGTTTTTGACCAAGGAAAGCCGTCCGAAAATACAAATTCAAATAACAGTGTTCGTTCTATTGCTTCTTGTGAAATGAATAATCCAAAATTGTCACAACTTTCGACAACCACAAGTAATAGTTCAATGACTTCTGACAGTGACACTAAGATGTCATCTCTTTTTTATGGGAACACTTACATTTACGGAGAAACTTTTAATTTCAACAATCAGTCTAGTCCGAAAAGACAAAGTGATGATCCCAGACTACAAATAGCAAAAGCAAAATATAAAAGAATCATACCTTTGTCGTTTAGTGATTCCGATTCTGAGTGAACTTTAGTCCATTTTCCTTCCTTTATAATCCGTTTGAATTAAACATTTAACGTTTGAACCCACAGTGAACGATTTACATTTCCTAGCTGTTATATTGTTAAATTACTTGTTTTCTAATTATATAATCCATCGAAATAGTTCTGGTTTTGTTAACGGCTAAATATTGGTATGCATCCGAATTCTTTCACAAAACATTCTTTCCACAAGAGTACAAATGAAATGTACATAATACAACGAAACATACATCAAGTGTCAATAAATAAAATTGTGTCTTTCAAGGTCGGGGAGTGCATACTATGGTCACAAAGTTTACAAGTAAACAACATGAAAATTACATTCCTAAACGAAATATGTGCACA
>MJUT01006050.1:14593-27659 GCA_002080005.1 Gigantidas platifrons
TAGGAAAATAACTGACTTGTAATAAGCAAGTCGGATTTAAAGCACTTTATAATAAGCAAGTCGGATTTAAAGCACTTGTAATAAGCAAGTAATTTAGTAGTTTGCTGATTGGATGCGTCCGTCGTCCTACGCCCCACACAGACAAAGGGAGTTCGAGTATAACCGTTATAATATGATTACTTTTAATGGTATATCTGTATTAAACTGTAAATTTTAGGGATATTCTCTTAAATAATCAAAGTATTATATGTCGTAAAGTTTTATTTTCAATGTATTATGTAATCTTTAGGTGAGCGACTTTCAAAATTAAATTAAAATCATCTATTATATATTAAGAAATTTTTGTTGAAGCCATAAATTCTTTGAGATTTTGTCATCATTTTGCGTCCTTTGTCCGTCTGTCCACTATTACTAAAAAATATTCTCCTCTCTCTGAAACCACTTGGCCACTTAAGACCAAACTTTGGTGAAATGGTCTGTGGGTGATCCCCTTCCAAAATTGTGTCCGGCAGTCCCGACCTCCAACCAACATGGTCGCTGTTACTAAAATAAAAAAGGGGATGCAATTTTAAAACTCTTCATCTCTGATACTACTGGGCCAATTGGAACTAAACTTTGCTTAAATAGTCCTTAAATGACACCCTTTTAAAATTGTGTCTGACAATTTAAACATCCAAGTTCCAACATGGCCACTGTTGCTAAAAATAGAAAAGGGGGTGAAATCTTATTTGTTTTCCTCTGAAACTACTGGGCCAATTGGATATAAGCTTTGCTAAAATAATCCATTAATAATCGATCCCCTTTAAAAATTTTGCCTGGTAGTCCCGTCCTAGGACCAAAATGGACGATGTTACTAAATATTAACGTTTTTTGCACATTAAGTAGGATGAAAGGTTTTACATGTCTTATCAAATCCTATAAAACCAATATGTTTAAAAAGGTTATTTCAGTGAAATACTGTTCATAGAAGAATATAACATTTGTGTTACGTCGTGCATCTTTTTTTTTAAAGATAGTACTTGTTATAAATTAATTTTAAAATAAGCGTTAGGGTAATTTAAATGTTAGTTGGGTGGCCGGGTGCCATAAGGAAGTCTTTCCCATATCCCTACTATAAAATTTGCCTATATAATCGAAGCATTTGCACATGGGTCTCTTTATAGAGTTATATATCTAGCCTATAGGAATGTTCGCCAATCTCATTAGTGATGTCATATTCACTAATTTGCATGTCATTAAACAAATAATTGGTTGGCAGTAAAACAATAACGTAATTGACAGGAAAGTAACCATTTTTTAAATTTTTATAACTTTTTTATTTCCAAACCAATTTTGGTTCTGTTAATTGTTTTAGAGACTTAAGAAAATTCATATTTGTTCTGTCAGTTTACATTTTTTTATTTTGATATGATAAATTCATAATTCTAATATGAAATAATGCATTGTTACGCTTCAAAACTAAATAAAACAAGATCGAATTTCCAATCTTTTTATTTTGAATATTTTGATCAAACCTTCGATGTGAATTAATTATTGCTATATAATTTTCATTTCTGGAAGAATTATTAAATTATCGTAAATAACAAAATAATAATGACAATTTAAAGTTGAGCCTTCATTGAAAGACAAGCGAAATTGTTGATTTCCTGCCAACCACACAGGTAAATTCTCAAGCCTGTGACATCACGGCGAACATCCCTATTTAACCCCGTTGAAAATGCCACGTCAGGGTCGACATTGTTTTTAACCCGAATAATCCAGTCATTAGATTACGCTCCCGCCGGTCGCTACAGTAGCGACAGTGGATAGAGGGCGCTGAATTATTCGAGTTAAATTGTTTTGTGAAATTCTCATTCATTGCATTGAGGCGACGCCTAGCGGATATGGCAGTCGCTACTTTATTGCGGTGTGGTGTGGAGACACTTCATATTAGATTTTGAAGGACAGCCAGTGTTCAAATCTCCGACCAAGAGGTAAAAATGTTTGAAATGACATTATCCGGATGTTGGGGAATAAGTAGCACCTGTTCCCAGTTTTCAACTGAGTTTAATCACTTTTACTTTCGTTTTAGCATACCCCTGTACTTTATGTAAACCAATTGTTTTTAGTGTCAGTAGGCGTTTGGTAGGATTTGGAAATTATACGCTGCATACATTTTCACTGTAGACCTACAGAAACTTCGCTGTTTTTGTTAACTATATTCAGCAAATAATGAAAAAAATTATGTGTGTCTAAAGTGACATTACTCCAATTTAGACCCGGAAGTTATTTTTCTACGACATGATGGGTGTGTGTGTGTGTATGTAGAGGGGCGTTTACTTCCTGTCGCTATATAAAGGTTACCAAACGTGTCACTGGACTGGTCGACTTGATTATTGAGCTTCATTAGTTCATATAAATTAATTGGTTCGTAAATTTTGCACTTTAATATCGATGTGGGGGGTGGGAGGGGGGATGTAATGATCTCAGAGAATGAAATAATTATAGATTAATGCATACCATTTTCAATATCAGGACTGTTATCATCCCGAGAGACGATATCGGACAGAGGGCTTTAGCCCGAGGGTCGATATTGGTCGAGGGATAACAGTTCTGATATGGAAAAAGGCATGCATTAATCTATTTATTACATATTTCAACATTGAATTAAGGCAATTAACCCTTTGACTGCACTAGAGACATATATGTCCCTTGTTGGTATGCTGCACTAAGATAATGTCCCTTGGGAAAGAAATATACGTTTATTTTCTTTTTAACAAGTTATGCAAATATGCTATAAGATTGCACAATTTGAAGTTGGATACAGATATGGCACATAGAACATCTTTTAAGATTAAAAAGAAACGATAAGTAACGTCACATTGCTGTTAAAGAGATATTAAAGCTCATTTTGGTAATTTTTTGTATCTCGTGAAAACATGATATTTATGAAACATTAACCCTGTTTTTATCAATGAAACTGTAAAAGTGACATAATTCGCTGATAATTCTGTCATATCTTGCGGTGTTCTCAAGGTTTTCCAATAATTGAATTTTTGCTTCCTGGACAAAAATTCATTTCGACCCTTTTAACGATATTGGGGATTATATGGGCATGCAAAGTATTTTTGGATTGTTTTTACAATTAAATTGAAAAAAAACAACCTTCATCACGAGTTGAAAAAAAATGTGTTAAAACGAGCTTTAATATCCCTTTAAAATGATGTCAAGAAATGGTAACAGGTCAAAACGCCCCCACTACCGAAACACCCCCACTTTTCACCAAAATGCCCAACTTTTTTTCCCAAAATAAATCTTTATAAAAAAAATATTTTATGTGATTCAAATGTTTATAAATGTCTTCCCACGATTCGTTTTTGTTCGAATATTTTGTTTTTGTTTTGTTATATTTTTATAAATTAATTTGTAGCAAATGCTTGAATTTGATTGGTTAGAATTTTTTATCCATCATGTCATACAAATGTAGATAAAGCTTTTAACCGGAAGTCACATGTTGGGGTCTCAATTGGGAAATTTTTTAATTTTAATTCTTTTTAAGCAATTATTATCCATCAAAATATTTTTAGGACAAGAAAAAAAATTAATTAGGAATTAATTTATAAGGATTTATCTATTTATTAAAGTTATAAATTTAATTAATTAAGGATTGATCTCAATTTTTTTTCGGTTCATGAAGAAATAAACTCAAAAATGTGGTACACAAGGGTGTGTACCACATTTTCGAGTTTATTTCGAATGAACCGAACACAAAATTGTGATCAATCCTTATAAATTAATTCCTAATTAATTTTTTTTCTTGTCCTAAAAATATTTTGACGGATAATAATTGCTTAAAAAGAATTCGAATTAAAGATTTTCCCAATTGAGACCCCAACATGTGACTTCCGGCTAAAAAATTTATCTATGACATGATGGATAAAAAATTCTAACGAATCAAATTCAAGCATTTGCTACAAATTTATTTATTGATGATTGCATTTAATTAAATTTATATGTTTCATTAATTATTACAATAATTATATGTCTTTATCCATGCCGACGGTCTTTTATGAGCTTACTTACCGGTAAGAAATTAAAACACACACAAGCCAAGGTATTGTGAAAAACAAATGTACAAAGGTTGAAAGCCAACAAAAGAATGGCTTGATGTGGCCATATGGCTTAATATTTAGTGAATACAGCAAAGTATTCCGAATAGGTACAAAGTCTGTTACACAGAACAGATGTAAAAAGTTTCCCCAAGCAACTTAATATTGTAATGGGTTATAATTTTTAGGTTCGCTTGAGTTACAATCCTTGTTCTTGTAAATAGGTTTAATTTTGCCAATAGCCCAACTCTCAGAGATAATTCCACAATCAAATATCAGATTAAATAGCTTTTCGTATACAGTAAAACCCTTGCATTGTTATACCCCCACAAACAAAGTTTGGGGGGTATATAGGAATCGCCCTGTCCATCCGTCCGTCCATGTACTTTGTAAGCACAACTCCTCCTAAACGGCTTATTGGATTTTTATGAAACTTTACACACTTGTAGTACACTACCTGTAGATGTGCATGAAGGAATATGGTTGCTGTCCAAAATTTAAAAGAGGAGATAATTCAACTTATACTGTCCGTCCGTACATGTACCTTGTAAGCGCAACTCCTCCTAAACGGCTTATTGGATTTTTATGAAACTTTGCACACTTGTAGTACACTACCTGCAGATGTGCATGAAGGAATATGGTTGCTGTCCAAAATTTAAAAGGGAAGATAATTCAACTTATACTTTCACGAAAAGGGGAGAGGGGGCATGTACCTTGTAAGCGCAACTCCTACTAAACTGCAAGCGGGGGGTATCACTCAGTGAGGTCACTCACAGTTCTAGTTTCTTTTGCCACCTCGCTTACCGCCATAAATTTTGTGTTTCCCTTTTCCTAATTTCCCCATTGATTCTATAATGCATTTCCCTCGACCTATCGCCAAACCCCTTTATGATGCCAAAATCTGGCTGGACAAATGGTGGCGATATAACGAGGTTTTATTGTATATTTATGAATTGATGAGCAGTGGATTTAATGTACTCATTGATTATACCATCTTTTCCAGATGCTTTATCGTTTTTCAGCTTTTTGATACAATCAAAAATTTCTTCTCTGGATATTATAGAGATTGATATCAGGGCTCACCACACATAGCAAAAACAGGGAGACTTGACTTCTCTCTCAGTTGACTTTAGGGCGAAGTGAGGGAAAATCTGGGAGACTTCCGAAAATCGATCCCGATTTTAACGTTTCTTTCCCCACTACCGCATGTTCCCCTACCTTTCACAAAACGAACATGTTCTGCACAACGATCTTAAAAAGGATGCAATTAACGAGTTTGGAATAAAATATTGAACATCAAGCCCTGTATGGGTCATATTTCAGGAACATGGGAGCTTCTTTTACGTGAATATTGAAGAAAAAATATGATTATTGAAAATTTATAGGCGACGTCTCAAAATAACAGGGCGACTGAAATTTCGCTTTTAGGCCGAGTTGGAGCGACTTCAGAGCCGTGAAGGCGACTTTGTGGCCCAAGTCGCCTGGTTTGGTGAGCCCTGGATATTCTCATTGAGATTATCCATAAAATTTGAGTCAATATTAAAATCTAGATCATCTTCCGGAGCGGCATTTAAATTTTTTAAAATTCAAATAATTTTGACGTATTGACCTGAGGGCTGAGGTTGACTCTTTTTCTTCTGACGTGCATTTCTACATTCTAAATCAAACCATGGCTTATTGTTTCTTTTAGTCCCACTTGAATTAATGAAGATCCAATCATCTTACATTGTAGTGAGATGTCTGCTTGCAGATGTTACTAAGTAACCTGATTGAAGTTGAAGTTGAATTACCCCCTTTACATTATAGACTCCTAAACTTTGCCTAGAATATAAGTCAGTTTTATATACTTATATTTATAAACACTATTACCGGAGCATATACATGTACATGTACATTGTATATACAAGTTCGTTGTCGTCCGATGTAAGATGAGCAAAATGTCTTGAATTACAAGACATCACACATGATACATGTATCTTCGATTGAGTAGAAAAAAATTATTAAATGTGCCGTTTTGGCAATAAAAAAGTGGGGGTGTTTTCGTAAAATAACTTTTATTCTGAAAAATAGTGCGGGTGTTTGGTAAAAAAAACGGGGTCATTTTGATAAAAAGTGGGGGCATTTTGACATGTATTCTGTGAAAGAAATAAATGACGTCACTCTGCTGAAAGAGCCATAACGTCAGGAATTATACTGCACACGAAGTTACAATTATACACGAAACGTCACAGTTAAATTAAAAAGAACAAAATTAACTTCACACACACATACATGTACACATCAAACTATGAGTGATTGACATCGGTTGAGGGATGATAACAGCAGTCTGCACCAAAAACTTTTTTAGCCACTAGTCCTTCGGGCTAGTGAAGCACTAGGTTTTTCTAGTCCGAACATAATTTTACTAGTCCAAAAAAAAAACCACATCGTATGATCGCTTTTGTTCAATAACATCATCGGCAGTACATTTCCTCTTAACAACCTTGCCAGGCTTGGCCCCTTCAGTCCACCGAAGCATTGTTACTACAATAAATTGGAAAGACCGAAGTACACCACCACGTGCAGAATGGGAAATAAAGAACGAAAAATAAAAAACACTTTCGTTTGAAAAAAAAAAACTGAATCTCTTAAGATATCCTCATTAGTAAAGTTTAATAGTTCTTTTACTATCTATCAATGGCGATCCACCATGATTTTGACTACGTTGTAGTGATGGGAATCGGTCACATTTTCAAGGTCGATGATCGTTATTCCAACATGGACCGAAGATCGATCATCAGTGACAATTACCTACTAAATGTATTTCAGGGCTCGAAATTAACGCTAGCAAGCAGGCAAATTGCTAGTTGAAATTTCAATTTGCCTTAATTTTGCTAGTGAATAAAGTTAGAACTAGCAGAATTTTCAGAATCGTATCTGAACTATTAGATACGATAATGTAACCCTCATTCCGCTTGTGCTCCATTTAGGGTTACGAATCGATCTCATTCAACGTATGGGAGCAAATTAAAATTTTCGTTCCGTGAATATTTCAACTTTCTTTTTGCATATCTGGTCATATCTTATTATTCCCAACAATTTTTAAGTAATGGTGATAAGAAATAAGTGTTACAATCCCTGTTTCTATCTTCAAGACCGGTTTCGTATTTGAAAATTGTTACTTGTCCGCCATAACACCTTACGTAGACTCTCGCGATGGGCAGAGCCTATCCATATATGCCAAATATGGAAAACTGTTACTACGTTTTACTATAAAATTGATCCAAATAAGGATATCTAAAAAACGAGGCAAGTGCGCGTGAACTAGCAACTTGTAACAAAATGTCGGACAGAAAAGATGTTATGCATTCAAATTTTCAGATGGATATAAGTCTACCATGGATTGCTGCAATGATTATTTAACACCTCAAGGTTTACCTAAATATATTTATCTTTCACTCCTGTTAATTTTTCCAACCACTTACAACGGAATTAGGACAAAAAACCGCCCGGTGTGAATCACTCCGGGCGCTGCTCCCATACGTTGAATGGGATCGATTCGTAACCCTAAATGGAGCACAAGCGGAATGAGGGTTACGTTATCGTATCTACATGTACTGATAAATAAAAGATTATCCCAATCCCTTTCCTTCTTAATTTCTCATTTATTTAAATTTTTATTTTTTTACATTAAATATATCTTTTAAAAACACCTCTTTCAAAGCTAATTATTTCAGGTATTTCTTTATTTCTTGATATCTATGAAAATCTGTAATTACACAGCCTATTTGTCATAGAAAATTATGCAATTAACATACAGTCATGGAACATAATTATTTGCCACCCTCAATTTTATGCTATATATTTCATATAAAACACATTTTTCAAAAAATTTTATTGTGAAGTCATATTTCTAAACAGATTTTGAAACAGATTTTGAATATTTTTGCACCAGAAGAAGCAGAAACATTTAAATATTTTTTGTTTATTTTAGCATGATTTTCCATCAGATTGCCTTTATTTTCTTATAATTTAAAGACAAAAATTACTATCAGATAAACAAATAAAATTCAAAGAATTCTGCATGTCTTGAAATAAATTTCATAAAAATCTGCCCAGAGATAGCTTTAACATAATTTTTTGAAAAAAATGTGGGTTTATCAGGGCTTTCAAAAGTTTTTAAAGTAGGTGCCTACAATGACTTAAAGAAGGTGGCTATTTGTGTGTTTTGCCTATGTAAAAAACGGTCAAAGTAGGAGACTCAAGACCTTTAATAGCAGGTGGAATATAGCCACCTACCACCTACTTTTGAAACCCCTGTTTATATGAAATATATAGTAAAAAATCGAGGCTGGTGAATAATTATGTTCCATGACTGTAACTACACAATTATCAATATATTTTGATTTTTCAAATGTATCCAGTAAGGTTTGAATTTTGACAGCAAAACTATATTTAATGTAAGCTAAAATATAACTAAATTAATTTATTTTTTAAACTGTGACATGTGTAAATTCATAATTTAAATTTCTGAGCCTCTCATATTTAATTTTTGTTTAAATGCAAATATTTTTTCTGCATAAATTGATGTAAATGAAAGGAACATCTACAAAATTATAACTTTATGCATGCTATGCAGTTTTAAATTTTCAGTTCAATGTCTCTTACAATTTCATGACAAAAAAACAATAATAATAATTATTCTCTACTACAAATAATTTAAATTTTACAAATATTTTCCTATTTATTCTGATATCTCTTCATAAAGAAATATTTCAATTAAATTTCTCAATTGTATTACATTGTACATGCTAGTGTGTTATCAAACACTAATAATTAATAATAATTTCCTGTACATGTATTTTCTACCTGCCCAGGTGAACAGGGAAATGTTACCTGTGGCTTCACCAGAAAATATCTTAATATGATTAATTTATGATTTGTATATTAGATAACTCCAGTTTTATGACTTCATGCCAGGTATTGGAGGCATACCTGGCATTTATCAGACTATGCCTTGAGCTGTACTGTACTGAACGATGACAAACGTGTAAATTTGTTTTCTCGCAAGATCGGTAAAGATCGCATTGACTTCATAAAAAAGAACGGTATAGTTACATTGTACGCATTTGTCAGAGAAATACGAATATTTACGTCTCTGTCCGAGAAATACGAACAACCATACTGGTTCCCGATTTTTAAAATAACATCTGGTTGTAATTTTTACAGTTCAAGTTACCAGTCGAAATGTCAAAAAGAAGAAAAGTTTCTGATCACGATATCGATTGCGACGTTTCAAAAATTAAGAAATTCTTTCGCCAAGTTTCAGGTAGATTTATAATTGTGATTATAGTATTTACAGTGACTAAGAGGAAATAATCGTGAAAATCGTTGTGTGACAGCTGTTACACTATCGTATGAAGGCAGCCTGTCTGCTTGCAAGAAATTCTTGAAGAATCATTTTTAGAATGGCAAGATTACGATTTTCGTTTATCCAACTTTGGCCTAGTAGAGTAGGCAGTGTCTGGAATTACTTTTTCATTTATAGGAATGTTCACCAATCTCATTAGTGATGTCATATTCACTAATTTGCATGTCATTAAACAAATAATTGGTTGGCAGTAAAACAATAACGTAATTGACAGGAAAGTAACCAATTTTTAAACTTTTATAGCTTTTTTATTTCCAAATCAATTTTGGTTCTGTTAATTGTTTTAGAGACTTAAAAAAATTCATATTTGTTCTGTCAATTTACATTTTTTTTATTTTGATATTATAAATTCATAATTCTAATATGAAATAAAAGGCCGTTGGCCACTGGTCCCCCGACGCCAAGGTTATATCGTAAGATTAAATTTTGAAACTACTGTAAACTAGAGGGTCAGGTGAGTCTGTATCACTCATAATTCTGAAAGGGGACCATCCAAGGACCATTTTGAAGTAAAAAAAAAGGTGAGTAACTCTGGTTAGATTTGTCGAAAAATCATCATTATCGAACTTGACCTAGATATTCATGAGATACAATTACATACCAAACCTAGTTTCAATCTGACTTTTTGTTCACAAGTTATAATTTGGAAACCAAAATATTAGCAATTTTGAAGTAAAAAAAGGGGAGTAACTCTGGTAAGATTTGTCGAAAAATGATCGCTATCGCACTTGACCTAGATATTCATGAGATACACTTACATACCAAACCTAGTTTCAATCTGACTATTTGTTCCCAAGTTATCATCTGAAAACCAAATATTTAGCAATTTTGAGGTATAAAAAGGGGCACAACTCTAGTAAAAATTGTCGAAAAATTGTCATTATCGAACTTGACCTAGATATTCATAAGATACACTTACATACCAAACCTAGCTTCAATCTGACTTTTCATTCACAAGTTATCATCTGGAAACCAAAAAGCACACGGACGGACGATACCCATTTCTATAGTCCCCTTCGACGAAGCGTCGGGGGACAATAATGCATTTTTATGCTTCAAAACTAAATAAAACAAGATTGAATTTCCAATCTATTTATTCTGAATATTTTTATCAAACCTTCGATGTGAATTAATTATTGCTATATAATTTTCATTTCTGAAAGAATTATTAAATTATCGTAAATAACAAAATAATAATGACAATTTAAAGTTGAGCCTTCATTGAAAGACAAGCGAAATTTTTGATTTCCTGCCAACCACACAGGTAAATTCTCAACGGCCTGTGACATCACGGCGAACATCCATATACTACCAAAGATTTCTTATGAAACAACTATACCTCATCTGTCTAAATTAAAAAAATGAAGTCCTGAAATAACCTTTATATGTTCAGACCCCAATGTGAAATCATTAAATACAATTATCGTGTTTTTAACAGAAGTGATCTCATTATTTTATTCAAATAGTTATTATTGCTCTGTTTCCATCTTGATTAACTCTAACTCATCTCCTTTATATACAATTTTCACACAAAAAAAGCAAAAAAAAACCAAACAAAAAATAACAGACAGGCATATTTCCTTTACTGGCTGTACAATAATTATTCTGTCACATTACATGATGAAAGATAAAACAGTCATTAGTTATATCTTGGTAATAATTATATAATTATTTGAGATGAAAAAAGTTCAGTACATGCACAGTGATGCAGCATGCCTACAGCTTTTTTTCATTTGAGGTTACATGTACTCCAACTCCACCAATTTGGGGGTACATGGAATTTTTTGAGGGTACAGTGTGTGGCTCTTTATATTACTGTCCAATAAAAGCCAGAATGTCCAAGAGCGACTTACTTAATGGTCAAGGACGCCTTTCACAATGCGATATAGTCAGAGACAGTGAATTGCTTAAATTAATAAAACACATAAAACCTTACAGTCCTATTGTTACATACATGTATTTCAATGAAAATAAGATACATTTTTTGTTAAATTTGGTTGCTAGTCAGGTCAGTCTGTTTGCTAGTAGATTTTTATTTAACTAGCAAAGTTTTGCTTGTGGTGAAAAAAGTTAATTTCTAGCCCTGTATTTACTGACTATAATTACTCAGATAATCTTTATTTCAAGAGTATGCTGGACAAAAATTTTGAATGAGATTGTATCATATTTTTACAAACTATAATTTTCTATTTTCTATTATTAACAAAACAAAAGATCATTTTCCATATGTGTAACACCTGACATCAAATGGACTATTCCGGGTAGATAAATAATAGACTAGTTCAAATATGTGTTTGACAAAAGTAAAGGTTTGAATAAAATCGTAGGGTATATTTACAAACTACAATTTTTCCATTTGTAAACATTAATTTAGAACAAAACAAAACATTGGTTTCCATATATGTGTAACACCTGATATAAAATGGACTATTCCGGGCAGTAGATAAATAATAGACTAGTCCAAATAAGTGCATTGACTGAGTGTCAAAAGTACCTGGGACAAAACTGCAAGATGTTTGTCAGTATGAGGGAAAAAACAGCTGGGATAAAACTGCAAAATGTTTGTCAGTATGAGGTCAAAAAAAACCCAAAGAATAAAGTGTTGCATATATATTTTAGACACTAGGAATCAGACTGGTTTTGGAGCCTTTCCCGGCCTACCACCTTGACCATGCTGTGTCCGGTTACCAAAAATGGACCGAAGAATGATGAAATGCGTGCATAGACCATAAGACACCGGAATATATCGTTTAAACATCCATGTATTTGTTAAATTAAAGTCACTTATCATCTCAAAATAGCAATAATTTTACAATCATTATTTAAATTTATTCAAAATCAAATTGTATTTTATTATATAAAGTGCCCGTAGCGACAATTTGTCTTTATGGTTTTAGGTCGCCGAACTCTCGTTTACCACGAGAGTTACGAACTGGTTCCCAAAAGCATACCGGTAAACAGTTAAACCTTACCAATCCTTCGAAGTTCGTTATCTATTAACGTTTATTCTTTGTTTTTTTAACGCCTAATACAAAGTTTACACATTAAATGAATTGACTACATCAAAAACTTTTACTAGTCCGGTCGGGCTATTGACATAGGAAATTTACTAGTCCGAATCCAAATTTACTAGTCTAGGGCATCGAGCTAGTGCCTAACGGCGCAGACTCTAACAGTCCTGATATGGAAAAAGGCATGCATTGTTCTATTTATAAAGAGGCTTGATATCATGTTATCAGATTTTTGCCCTGTTATCTGCCCATGAGCTGGTATGGCAGATATCGCTGTGGCACTTCAGTGTTTACGTATGGGCAAAATTGACGTTATTACTTACAAATATGCGATAAGTTCTATTTTTACAGGATGATTGGATCTTCATTGCCATTAAATGAATACAAATTCTTCTACAAATATGTTAAAAATTTACCTTGCATAGAGGAAGGAGCAGACAAAATTGGGGGACAACATTCAGGAGAGAACTGGAGAGTGGGGGAATGGTGCAAGTTTTGGTTTAACAGCAGATCCTTAAACTTCTTGTTTAACTGGACAATACATTTTGTATTTTCCC
>MJUT01006050.1:39567-51176 GCA_002080005.1 Gigantidas platifrons
AATTTCTAAATGATCATCTTGAAGTCTCCAAAAATGTTATTTTATTTCTATAAGTGGCCCTAATTCCAAAATTTCTCATATTTGGAAGGCAAATATTTACTCTTTTTATCCTTATATTGATAAATAAGATAATTAAAAAACTTGGGAAATCTCAAAAAATTAAAATAGTCAAAAAATTAAACTGACGGAAAATTGGAGTAATTGCGGTAACTGAATATTCCATTTTCCAAATTGTACACCTTGTTGCAGTTGGAAGTTATTGTACAATGTAGAACAACAGAAAATTTTTGTAAAATGGAAACTTGGTTTAATCGCAATATATAACAGAACAAAAAATATTTTAAAGGTATTATTTGTAAAATTTGAAGTTGGTTTTAATTACAAAATCTAGCATAAAAATAAAACTTCCAATGTTGTTGGTTTTAAAGTGGAAACAATAATTTGAATTTTCTGACGTTGGTGGAATTAAGGTGTATTCAAAGAGAAGTATAGCATTTAGGTCTCTCAAAAGCTCTCGTGTTTGTAATTATAAAGTTGCTTATCGGTTAAAATAAAGTTTGAATATCAAGTGAAGGTCAACAATCATTAGATACTTCTAAAATTGATACATGTAGTTGTGAAATACAATCTTGGATGTTGAATGGGAACTGAAGAACATGAATCGAGTCTTCACTCCAAGGGTATTTGGAAATGAAGAACAAGTACATGTGTTATGGTAATTTATTATATAGTGAAACTTTCAAATGTTGAAAGAGAAATAAGAAAAAAATGTTAAAAGAAAACTTAAATTAAATAAGCAATTAAGAGATATTTTTAAATGTTGATTTACATGCAGCTTTATACTTGTATTGCAAGTTGTTGCATGCCCTCAGTATTTATTTGTAAATAAGAAAGTAAAATTAAATGTAAAATGAGAACAAGGATTATATCCTCTCCCCAAAAAGAGTCCAAACTTAATTGGAAATATAGGCTGAATTCAAAATGAAAACAGAAATTATTATTAAATTTCATACTTTTGGTAGCTTATTACTGTAATTGGCTGTGAATATGACACACTTTGGTGTACAAAATGTACCACTTCTTTGATCTTTTTAATAACTGATCGTAGCAGAAGTATCATGTCAACTTTTTAGCTCACCTTGCCAAAGGCAATGTGAGCTTTTGCCATCACTTGGCATCAGTCATCCGTCGTCTGTTGTCCGTTAACTTTTCGCATTTGAAGTGAAACTTGGTAGGATGCATCTATGGAAGGTCATCTCTAAAAATTGTTCATTTTGTCCCGATCCATCAACACACATGGCCGCCATAGGCAATTCTTGTTTCTGAATGGCTGATTTTAAAAATTCTTCTCCTCTGAAACAGCTTGGCCAAATGAACCGAAACATAATAAGAAGCATCTATGTCAGGTCCTCTATAAAGATTGCTCATTTCGTCCCGATCCGTTAACAAACATGGCCACCACAGGCCATACTTGTTTCTGATTGGTTGATTTCTAAAAAATCTTCTCCTCTGTTAAAAGAAAGATAACTCTCCCTTAGAAATTAACTAATGCTGATATAGTGTAACATTATTATTCTATACATTACAAGTAGGAATTCACATTTTAATATTCTTTTTAGCAAACCTTGCCAAAGGCAATATGAGCTTTTGCCATCACTTGGTGTCCGTCGTCTGTCGTCCGTTTACTTTTCACATTTTAATCTTCTTCTCTGAAAACCCTCAGCCAAATGAACTGAAACTTGGTAGGAAGCATCTATGGAAGGTCCTCTCTATAGAGTGCAGATTTTGGTATAATCCATTACCAAGCATGGCAGCCACAGGCAATTCTTGTTTCTGATTGGCCGATTTAAAAAAAATTTCTCCTCTGAAGACGCTTGGCCAAATGAACCGAAACTTGGTAGGAAGCATCTATGGAATGTCCTCTATGAAGATTGCTCATTTCATCCCGATCGGTTAGCAAACATTGCCATCGCATGCAATTCTTGTTTCTGATTGGTAGATTTCTAAAAAATCTTCTCCTTTGAAACTGCTTAGCCATATGAACCGAAACTTGGTAGGAAATATCTACATGTATGGAAGGTTGTGTATTAAGTTTCTTCAAAGCAGAATGAAAGGTGAGCGACACATGCTCAGCCCACTGAGCCTCTAGTTTACAAATGTGACTGTTTATTTAGCTTATTCTTGACAAAATGGGAATATTTTGTTAAGTTTGGGAAGAAAGAACAAACACTCTTACATCTCTATAAACAACTTTTTGGAAGGATATAAGGAGTTAATCCTATGTTTATGTACATAGTCATCAGTGTATTAGAAATGTAATGATTCAAAGGATTCAAGTCAGTAAAGGAATTTAAGAGAACAATTTTACCTTACGTATGGGGACAAAAAAAGGTGTTACGTATGGGACATTTCAAATTGACTTTGATGTCTTGTCTTGTCTACATTAATTGGTGATAGTCAAAACCAAAGTTATTTATATTTAGATACCTTGATACCATTCAAGTTAAAAGTGACATCTTATATTTCAAGTATGTACTTTTCATGGAAATATGGCTTATGTATGGGACAGCATGGGTTTCGGAAAATGTCTTTTTAAACTTTGAAGACTTGAATTAAAAAAAATATCAGAATTCTTTCCATTTTTTCTTGTCACAATCTTCCTCACACTCTCAACAAAAGAATAATTATATAATGTAGATAAATAAGAAGATGACCCCATATAATTCCTTGTTAATCTTGTGAATGACTACAGCATAGTGCCAGAAATGAGTCAACTTTTAAATGGCCGCCATTTTTTTTAAAAGTCACACTTGGTGAATAAAAATGCACATAAAACTTTTAAATGAAGTGGTACCTACCTAATATTTTGTAATAGTCCCCTTCTGGATGAGTACTTCCCTAAATCGTTGTGGCAAACTGGCATAAAGTTTTTGTATATAAAACAAGGGCACTTCATCCCAAGCAGTCATCAACTGAGTCCAGGGTTCGAAATTAACGATTGTCCGCTAGTCCGAGACTAGTAATTTTCCCCACGGACAACACATATCTCCTAGGTACTTGTCCGCTTGGGCTAGTAAAAAAAATAGAGACCGGTATGTATCACGATGAGTTGGAAAGCCGTTATTGTCCCTGTTCGTTTCTGTCCTTTATGATATGCCATTTACAACTGTGTCAAACATGCACTTGAAAATTACTTATAAAACTACGTTGTTTAAAGCGCTTGGAAGACGGATCACACAAACGTTTGAAATAGTTAAGTTGTTTTCCAAAATTCAAGCACAAATTTGACATTGACAAAATATAATTTCATTTATAAAATATTTATGGCATCTTCTCTTCATGTCCATCTGCAAATCGCCGCGATTGGGAAAAGAAGAATAATGACAATATTTGCTAAAATATATCGTTTTAAATAAACAAATATTGTAATAAAGTACGGAAAATGATTATTAAATCCAGATTTTCAAATAAACAACACTTAATGTCTTAAAACGTAGATTATGGTTTCTTCTCTTCATGTCGATCTGCAAATCGCGGCGATTGGGAAAAGAAGAACAATGATAATATTTGCTAAAATATATCGTTTTAAATATTTGTTGTTGTAATAAAGTACTGAAAATGATTATAAAATGCAGATTTTCATGTAGGTAACAATTAAAACTATGTAAAATTGATGTATTGATAAATGTATTTATTGATCCGAACTGTTTAAATAACAAATTTTTGACTTAAAATAAAAACTACAATTTAAGTGCTATGAACGGGTATGACATTTACAGTATTTTGTTTGCTTCATGGTATTATGGGTTTTGCTAATCATTGAAGGGCTAAACTGTGAAATCATTGTCCTGTGTTCTTTGGTAGCTATCTCATTGGCAATCATATCAAATTTCATTATTTTCATATTTGAAGGAAAAAAACGCCCTCAAAACTGTCTTTTTGAGAAAGACATTTTCACTCCAAAAAACTCTCAGATTGCAGGCTTTTGCATCTAGATTTTCAACATTTATCTGGGGGGGGGGCATACCCCCAGACCCCCTTAGCCAACTCGCAACCTGAAGGGTGCTCGCCGCATCTACAGGACTAGTGATTGATATCTTCAACTAGCCCTTTGGGCTAGTAACTACAAAAGTTAATTTCTAACCCTGGAGTCTTCATGTCAGCAAGATTACAAATCAGAAAAAGTCTGTTTTTTATTTTGTTTTTCAACAAAAGCCATATATTTTCGATAGGGCTCAAGTCTGGAGATTGAGGTGGCCAACTTATCTGTGGAATTTGATTTCTATGCTTCCAATCCTCAGATTCACGGGACCTATGACGAGGAGCATTGTCATCTTGGAAGTACCATGTATTGTTACCAAAATGTTTAGTTACAACTGGCCAAATAGTGTCTGAATATATTTTTGAGAGTTTATATTTCCATCTATGAACGCTAAAGTTCCAACACCATAATATGTCAAACAACCCCATACCATTATCTTAATATTTGAAGATGAGACATTGGCAATATAGCCCAAACATTCCGGTCTCCACTTTTCAGATGCTTTTCTCCAGACCTTCAACTTGCCATTAGGCTTAATAACTATCATCATTTCATCGGAATAGACTACCTTTCTCCACTGATTATTAACAGTCCAATGTAACTTACCCCTACACCATGCTATGCACTTCTTTTTGTTTATATTCAGGATTCCTATAGACTTCCTAACTGACCGTCGTGTATAGCCAAGTGAATGAAGTGTTCATTGAACGGTACACCGAGAGACTTTTACATGTGTCCTTCTATTAAATTCACTGGTAATATCCTTCAATGTAGCCCTCCGTGAAGTTTTAGCGATACGATTTAGTACCCTCTCCCCTCTTTTGGAAACAAATTTTGAACGTCCCTTTCGCGGTTTGTTTTCTGTGTCACCACGTTGCCGCCAGCGCTTTAGAAGTTTAGAAATTGTGGACTTGCTTATATTCAATATATTTGCAACTTCCGATGTTCGGTAACCACCTTCTATAAGTTGTACTATGGTATTTTCTCTGTCGTCTGGTAATTGTTTACTGTGTTTTGCCATTTTGTAAACAAGGAAATTGCATAAAAACCGGAATGAATATCGTGTTAAAATTCCGGATTTTAAAAATATGTAAGAGTTACCTCCCGTTGACTACAAATTTAAAATACTGCAATACGTTAACGCGATCTAAAACACGTTTGAAAGTGTCCAGGCGTCAATAGATGCAGTCCGCCATCAGAAAAGTTGACTCATTTATGGCACTATGCTGTATTTTGTTAAAATCAATTACATACCATCATATTTCGGTTTACATCTTCTCTGATGAGGATATTATATTGAAATGCTACATGTTATATGCCAAAAAAAATCTAGAGAAAATTCTCTATAAATTGAAGCTGACCTTAACTTTGTTATTCCTGAGAGAAAAATATAATTACACTTTTAAAAAAGGGGAAAATATGAAGTGGCCACTCGTTACAGGCATTTTTGGGCAATTTGTGAGTATGTAAGCACCTGTATTTCCATAACCGATCATAATAGACCACTGAAAGTTATTTATTGTTTAGACCACATAATGCATAAAATTTGAAACCTATCACTCATTTATATTATATTACAACATATTATTTGCTGATCAATTATGCAATATCCTTTAAAAAGTGTAACCTTAGCTTGCAGTAGTCCAATTACAAGGGACCAAATATGAAACGAGACCAATTCCTAAAATACAGTGGGTCAAGCAAGTACTGTGTCATGCAATTTATTTTATAAAGTAAAATACTGTGTCCACACTAACTTGCTTTTAATAAACTGGGGTATTGTCTGTTTGATTTCTATAAAACCTTGAAAAAAAATTACTCTAAAATCAGATTTCAGATTTACATTATTCATAGTTGGGGCATTTATATTGTATATCATATACGAACTCTGACATCAATTTTCAGAATTTTTGGTTCACAAATAAAAAAGATGCTCATTAAGTCCAATACAATTTTTAATACATACAATATTAAAACAGCAGTGGGAGTAAGTTGACATACTATAGTTGACTTCCTAAATGTAAACAACAACAGGGAGACATGTGGTTGATGTACATTTCGGTGGGGTCATCCCAAAATGTCTACAGGTAAATTTTGGCTAATTAGACATGTCTACTCCCTGATTAAAAGTTATTCCCAAAATGTCTACTGGTAATTAAGTCTCCCTTTCTTATTATTAAGTCCCCAAACGAAGTTTGGAGACTTATTGTTTTTGCACCGTTTCTTATTATTATTCTCGCCGTGAACTTGTCCGACCAAATTCTCAGAGACTGATGATCCGGTGTTTACTAAACTTCACAGGAAGGTGGATCCCCATCTCAAGAGGTGCCATCAGGTCTTGGAATTTTCAAAATGGCCACCGCTCCCATGGAAACCGTGAACATATGTCAAAATCGTTGACCACAATTCGGAAACTGTCAAAGGGATTTCCACAAGATTTGGCCTATATATTAAGTAGGGTTGGTAGAATATTCTGACGAAATAAAATCGTGAGCGAATGGCGCCATTTTCAAAATGGTCGCCGACAAAATTGGCGAAATTTCAATGTTCTCTGATTTCAATGAACATTGATATCTATGGTTATTTTGAAGTGAAGAATTGATTGGTAATGATGAAAATTGCATTCAGGGTAATTTTTACGATGCCACCGTTTCCAAAATGGTCGCCAACAAAATCGGCAAATTGTTAATGGTCTCCGATTTCAATGAAAATTGATATCTAGGAGTATTTTGTAGCGAGGAATTGGTTGGTAATGATAAAATTTGCATTCAGGGTCATTTTTGCGAGGCCTCCATTTTCAAATTGACTGCCAACAAAATCGTTAAATTGTCAATGGACACCAATTTCAATGAAAATTGATATCTAGGAGTATTTTGAAATGAGGAATTGGATGGTAATGATGAAATTTTTTTAATTTCTGCTCACCTCTCAAATTCTATTACTTCTGACAACAGGGACCCTAATAATGCCCTGAATTCTGATATGGGGGTCGTTTGGGGACTTCTGTGTTTGCATCCAAACACAATCAAACCTCGTTATTATTATTAAGTCCTCAAATGAAGTTTGAAGACTTATTGTTTTTGCACCGTTTCCTATTCTTCTTCTTCTCGCCGTGAACTTGTCCGACCAAATACTCAGAGACTGATGATCCGATCTTTACTAAGCTTCACAGAAAGGTGGATCCCCATCTCAAGAGGTGCCATCAGGTCTTGGAATTTTCAAAATGGCCACCATTGCCATGGAAACCGTGAACATATGTCAACATCTTTTATCTCATTTATATCGGAAACTGCCAGAGGGATTTCCACAAGACTTAGCATATATATTAAGTATAGTTGGTAGAATATTCTGACCCAAAAAAATCGCGAGCGAATGTCCGCCGACAAAATCGGCAAAATTTCAGTGTTCTCTGATTTCAATGAAAATTGATATCTAGGGTTATTTTGAAGTGAGGAATTGATTGGTAATGATGAAAATTGAATTCAGGATCATTTTTACGATGCCACCATTTCCAAAATGGCCATCAACAAAATCTGCAAATTGTTAATGGTCTCCTATTTCAATCAAAATTGATATCTAGGAGTATTTTGAAGTGATGAATTGGTTGGTAATGATGAAATTTGCATTCAGGGTCATTTTTACGAGGCTACCATTTTCAAAATGGCTGCCAACAAAATCGTCAAATTGTCAATGGTCTCCGATTTCAATGAAAATTGATATCTATGAGTATTTTGTAGTGAGGAATTGGTTGGTAATGATGAAACTTGCATCCACATGCCCGAATTCTGATATGGGGGTCGTTTGGAGACTTCTGTGTTTGCATCCAAGCACAATCAAACCTCATTATTATCCTTCAAAGCTATTGGACGTCAGATGGGCTACCACTATATTGTAGTCGGGCAACTGATGAGAAAACACACACAAACCAACATAATGTGAAAGACTTGCCAAGATCCGGCAGACCACAGGTAACATCTGATCGTGACAACAGGGCATTGCAGCGTTTGGTTAGACGGATGCCATTCAGAACCAGTCCCGTACTCAAACAACACTGGCTTCCCAATAGACGTCTGTCAACAAGAACAGTTAGAAACCGTCTGAAATCAGGGGGACTTAAGTCAAGGAGAGTCATTAGACGTCCACTGTTGGCAGGCCGACATCGACAATCATGTTTGGCATGGTGCTTAGGACGCCGTCGTTGGAATTTAAGGACATGGCACAAGATCCATTGGTCATACGAGAGACGGTTTGGATTGGAGACACAAAAATACAGCCTACTATACCCCAAGGAACATCCAGCCAACTGTCCCTTACGGTGGAGGCTCAGTAATGGTTTGGGGTGTATCTCTTATGACTGCAAGCTGGATTTAGTCACCATACAAGGCAACCTAACTGGTGATCAGTACATCAGAGACGTCTTGCAACCAGTTGTTGTCCCCCATTTCGACAACCACCTACTAGCTACAAGGCCTGTGTATATGGATGACAACGCCAGTCCTCATCGTTCAAGAGCAGTAACTGCCTACCTCCAAAGCGAAGCCGTGACTTCTGTTCCTTGGCCAGCCATGAACCCGGATTTGAATCCCATAGAGCATATTTGGGACATGTTAGGCCATCATATACATGCTCGGGAACCTCCTGTGCAAAACATTCGTCAGTTGGAAGCAGCATTGCATCGAGAATGGCTGCAGCTATCACAACAGGATATCCAACGTCTAACTGGAGGGATGAGACACAGGGTTGAGGCCGTCATCCAAGCACATGGTACTGAACTTTGAACAATAGATGTCGTCAAGTGATTCATAAGTGACGTTTTGAAAGTGAAATGACAATCTTATCGTGCTTTTTGAACTGTGAAGGTCAATACTTAAAAATGGACATGTTTTACTGCAAAAACTGGCCTTGTGATATTGTCATTAAATTAACATTTTTCTTGATTTTTTTTTGTGGTTTCTTACAGCCAATATAATGTCCTAACAGGTCACTATTGCATTCTTGAGATTATCTGGTTAGTAATTTCGTGATACTTGTCGTATTATTTGTCATTTCAAAAAAACATGGGGGTGCTTAACATTTTTCTTTGTGTATATAAAAAGTGTTAAAATCTTTTTAGACATTTTGGGAAATACCTAATATTCTGCAGTAGACATTTTGGGAAAAAAACAATAGACATTTTAGGCATGGACCATTTCGGTGTACCATGTGACTATCTAATTTGAATATTAAATACCAATTTTAATAAATTTTCTTTCAAGGTTTTATAGAAATCAAACAGACAATACACTTGTTCAACTTTCTCGTATGAACATGCTGCGGTCGTATCATGTTTGACTTGGTATAACCCTTTATTTCAGAATGTTTTCCACCGTTTTCCCTAAAACTGGTTCATCAGAATCTTTGTTGTTCCATATAAAACAGCTTTGTCAAAATTGTTTTCCATAAAACACTTGGAAGTTCAACATACATGTATTTTCTAATTTTTGTTCTGTGCAAATTTTGGATGCTTTATACCAATTGAATTATGCAAACGTAGGCCTATTTTTATAAAAGAAAATCACAATAAATTCTTCATCTCAGTAACTGTTAACCAATGTAATCAAGATGATCTTAGGTTTGTAAACTTTCAAAATTGTGTGTGATAGCTTCAATTTGATAAAAATCATTCTCTCACTTGCTCCCCTATGTTTGATATTTCACGGCATGTGAGAAGCTGGTCAAAAGACATTGGCGAATTTCATGTAACATTTTTACTGGGTTATTTTCATGAGAGCACTGGTCTAAAGATATTGGAGAATTTCATGTAACATTTTTACTGGGTTATTTTCATGAGAACACTCGTCAAAAGACATTGGAGAATTTCATGTAACATTTTTACTGGGTTATTTTCATGAGAGCACTGGTCAAAAGAAATTGGAGAATTTCGTGCAACATTTTTCCTGGGTTATTTTCATGTGAGCCATGGTCAAAAGACATTGGAGAATTTCATGTACATGTAATATTTTTATGGTATTATTTTCAGGAGAGCCCTCGTCAAAAGACTTTGACATAACACTAATGATATGTCTTTTGAGAAATCTGATACCTATTGCCATAATGGATAGACTACCCTCATCAACAGATACAAGTTTGAGAGCTGATTTGTCTAGGATCAAGTTTTACAGAAACATCATTGTACATTGTGATAGTGCTTTGGTTGATGATACAGACTTTGAATCATATTGGAAAAATGTAATACCGGTAATACACTATTATTTTTCATTTTTTTAAGCTGACCAGAACCAAAGGCTCACATGAGCTTTTCCCATCATTTGGCGTCCTGCGTCTGCCGTTCATCATCAGTGAACTTTTCACATTTTGATCTTAAGAACCACTGGGCATAATCATACCAAGGTATATATACACTACAGACAGGATGGATTACGCCAAGTCCGCGCGGTCTCGGGGACGATTGCGGCGCGGAAATTGAATAATTGGTATTGGGAAGTCTGCGATCTCCTCGCGGCCGAACGCGGCCAGCCAAATTGTCCATCACGGCATTCGCGGACAACATGTTATCAGCGCGGCAAGCGAGGAAAGAAACCACATAATAATAGTTTTGTTGCAGTCATGCATTCTCTTTCTCGTGTCCAAAAAAAAATGTATTCTCTGTTTTCTACATCCGTAATCGATTTATTTTACAACTCTCTCTCACCTTGTCAATCATGTGTTAATTTCCCCTAATCGGTCTTTTTGATTTATAATTAACTAACAAAATAAGCTCTGTTCTCTACATCCCTAATCCATTTATTTTACAACTCTCTCTCACCTTGTCAATCATGTGTTAATTTCCCCTTATCGGTCTTTGATGTATAATTGACTGACAAATAAGCGTGCTTATTGTACAGAAATATAATAGAAATAAGTTTCCTTTTTTGTGAAATAACTTATAAGAGGGGTGACAAAATTTGCTATAGGATTCATATATTTAAAAGACGATTCCTGTTGCGTTTCAAATTCCCGGTAATTTCTGCTTACGCGATTTCATATAAATCTAATGCATTTTTATCCGATATGTGATCAAATTTATTTATTGAACAGCAATAGAGAGTGTTTCAGTCATTCCGTAACATTTGTAGTTCACTTACATTTTACATTTACAGTCTGGTGTGAGAATACTTTTTTTTCTTTTGGCAAAAAACATAAAATAAAATAAAACAAGTGCAAACGCACAAGATTTTCTATATAGACAGGTTTTCAAATTCACGTTTGTATAGAATAAAGAATAAGATTTTTTTAAGGTCCCACCAGGGGCAAACAATTTAATACAATGATTGAAATGATTGGAGGCATACAAAGATACAGTATGTAAACACAAAAAAAAAAAAACGAAAATATGTTCAGTGACTGCACGGCCAGATCAGAGCCTATCAGATACCATCATAAATCAATTAACATTTAATATATAATAACTCACTTAACTTTGTATATGCAAATCCGCTTAATAACCGTAAGTGATTTTCAGCAGTTTATTTATTTAGTCTTAAATTTCTTTTTCAGTTTATTTTTCAAATTAAATACTTTGTGTCAT
>MJUT01006050.1:112537-125609 GCA_002080005.1 Gigantidas platifrons
AACTCCAAGATGGGTAATCAGATTTTCTTCAAAATTGCAGGGTTGGTAGATCTTATCATGCTGAACATGTTTGCAACTCAAACTTATCATCTATCTCTTATACTTTTTGAAATAAAAAACGAAAAGTATTAAAATTTTGAAAATTTGATGAAAAAGGGCAATAACTCCAAGATGGGTAATCAGATTTTCTGCAAAATTGCAGGGTTGATAGATATTTACATGCTGAACATTTTTGCAGTTTCAACGGATCATCTATCTCTTATACTTTTTGAAATAAAAACGAAAAGTATTAAAATTTTGAAAATTTGATGATAAAAAGGGCAATAACTCCAAAATGGGTAATGGGATTTACTTCAAAATTGCAGGGTAGGTAGATCTTGACATGCTGAACATTTTTGCAGTTCAACTTATCATCTATCTCTTATAGTTTTTAAAAGAAAGAGCGAAAAGTATTAAAATTTTGAAAATTTGATGAAAAAAGGGCAATAACTCCAAGATGGGTAATCAGATTTTCTTCAAAATGTCAGGGCAGTTAAATCTTGCCGTGCTGATCATTTTTACCCCATGTCAGATTTCTGATATTATTAACGGTTTTTGAGTTATTACCAAAAACGCGCAATTTTACCATATGTTCTATTTTTAGTATCAGCGGCCATGTTGATTAGTGCACGGTTTCACCGGACACAATTTTAAAACTAGACACCCTAGTGACGATTCAGACAAAGTTTGGTTCCAATTGGTCCGGTAATTTCAGAGGAGAAGATTTTTGAAAAAGTTTACGACGGACGACGGACGACGACGACGACGGACGCCAAGTGATGGCAATAGCTCACATGACCCTTTGGGTCAGGTGAGGTAATAAAACGAAAAAAAAAAGATAAAACAAACATCTATATTGGATTATATTGATTATTTTCCCATGTATATTTTTTATGCGGATAGTTTAGAGGTCATATATACCAGTACCTGTTCAAGTATCACCTCAGCTATAGTAGCAAAATTAACATATCATTCGAGTAATGTTACCATTTTATTTTCTCCACATAATCATGTGATGATATATTTTTTCAATCTCCAGAATTACATTTTTTTAGAAAGTGTTCCAAAAATCAGATAGTGTTTTAAAATATATCTTTTCTCTATATTTTCTTTATTAAATTTCTTTGAACTTCCACGATACAACTGAAATATTGTTGAAAGTGTCACTAAACACAAGAACCCTAAATTTCTTTGCATTACGGCAGCCTGAATTTTATATTCTCCGGTCGATTTTTGTGAAAGATTTTGTTTTGTAAATTACAGTAATTGTTTTTACAAAAATACATTATAAACATCACACATGTATAATATATAAGGCATACAATGCATTTATTGCAAATAATATACAGTGTACTTCTTTCCTTTGACTTCTCGTCTTCAATTCGAGTCACCGGTCGGCGGGCAGGTATCTCATGGAATGCATAGCCTTTCGGCAAGTTACTTCTTCTATTTGAACAATGTAACTACACAACAATGGTCTTGGCCACTCATATTTATTTTTGTGTTATGATACACACAGGTTTTTATCGATTTTAATCTCGTTTCTTTGTTATTGATTTTTTGTACTTGCTCACAGGTAAATATTTCCGCGTTACTACAAGTTGCCCCCAGTTAATGAGCTCTCGTTAACTATTCGCGAGATTAACGGTGTGCGAGAACTTGTACGCACATGCGCACTTATTATTGAAAGTAGAGTATTGGTATGGGATGAAATATCTTTATAACATGCGCCTAAGCTGAACCCCTTTTTGTACCTCGTAGTGGATTTTACTTGCCTTTCCTGTGTGATCGATCTTCTTGGCCAAGATGAGTTTTACAAGATTATTACGCAGTACCAGAAAAAGGTAATACAACTTATCTATAATTAGAAAACATATCGATATTCAGGGATGATTCCAGTTATTTTAAAATGGGTCCCCTACACAGAATTGGGAATTTTTGTTTACCAAATTGGGAAATTTTGTAATAGGTCATTTTTTTAAATCAGAACACGATATTTTTAAACGCTTGTACTGCTAAGATTGCAATGTCTGTAGACCAGCTTAAAAGAATTAGATGGATACAATTATATCAAAGTCCATGATTATGAATGTTAAAAGTCTGCTTTTACAAGACATTCATTATGACAAATCTCATGATGGTCATGTCAAGAACCAGCTTCACTTTGCGACATGCTGATGATAAATCCGTTAGTGTTACTATTTGAACAAAACAGTGTTTCCACTGTAGGTACTTGATAAACGCTGCATGGATTTCTTAACATGTTCTTCCCTGAGTGAAAGCATGTTTGCTTTTAAGATATGCATTGTGACAGTATCTGAACATTTTTTTCATTTTTAAAACAAAATTGTCTGCATTTAAGAGACATTCATATGACCTGTAACTGTTTATATCTGTTATAAATCACAATCTTAGCATTGGGCACTGATCAACTGAGTGTGCATATACAGGGGCGTAGCTGAGGCTTAATAGTGTGCACGCCATAATCATTGAGAGGGGGTCTGGAAATTATGTTTCGAAGAGATGCAAAATGGTGCGATCTGGGGCCATTTCAGTGTTTCATATAACATAGAATCAAGCACAATTTTCATGACTTTGATAAACAAGAATTTCCTAAAATTATTCACAATCTACCCTTCGTGTCTTAACAGATACGCACACCTCCATTGCTATATACAAGTCCACTTCAAAATCTTGGTGAATATGCATCAATACAAGGGGAGATAAGCTGTCATTCTTCATAGTCGACCTAACATACGTTTTCAAACGTCTCACTACACTAAATGACCTTTCAGCAGTAGCACTTGCTACTGACATGGTTAACAAAACACATAATACAGGATACAGAACTGGATTTACATACCGGTAATCAAGTGTGATACAAAGTGTTGTTGGCAAATCATTATGTTTTGTAATGACCCAGTGGGTTCGCCATCTGGCAACATCTCTCCTGAAATCCTCTAATGTCTGGTATGCATCATATATTGTGGCGACATGCTCATCTATTTTGTCTACAGCACGGGGCAGTAGATACTGTGCATGGAAGCGGTTTTCCGATTTAAGGAGACATGATTCAAGTTCTGCCATCAAATGTTCCAAAAAATGGATAGTACAAAGAAATTCGGCAATATAGTTTTGGCGTTTCCGCGGGGTGATTGGCTCTGGTAGTCTGTTTACCACATTGCCTGGGCATACTTTCAGATATATGGAAAGATTTGGCTAATCTAAGTTTCGGAATCATGCAGACATGATATATCTAGGTATTGGTTTGCTTGTTTTATTGTGCTTAACGCCACTTTCAGCAATATGTCAGCTATATCATGGCGACCAGTTTTAGTGGTGAAGGAAACCATAGTACCCGGAGAGAACCACCGAACATGGGCAAGCAACTGGTAAACTTTTTCACTTGCGGCTGTGAGTCGAGTGCACCCTTTTTGTAATTTACAAAGCCGGGCGCGAACCCACGCCGTATTGGTGATAGGCTTGTATGAGTTAGGTAATCCAACTACCTAGCTCATTGAACCACACAGGCCCCTTCTATGTATTGGGGTGAGCGGTCACTGCAACTGGCCACTGAGCTTTCAGTTTCAATGTCTTGCGGAAGTGCTACATTAGAAGATTCTTCACTTGAAGCATCTTCATCCATAGTTTGAACACTATATATGAAATCGTTAATGGTGTAATCACGGTGCATAGCCATAACGGATTCTTTTGGATGAAACGGATTCTTTTGGATGAAACGGATTCTTTCGGAATCGCGGAACGGATCATTTCGGATCATTTCGAAGAAGTGGACGTATATGCTCTGATTATTTCTTTGTTTTACAACTAAAATTCCCTAAATCTGTCAGGGAACGGAACAACGGAACTTCTCAATTATCCTTTTTATCAAGTGATTTGTGCGGGGAAGTTAAAGCTGTCGTTTTCGTTGACTTTTAACGAATAAACGCAATTTTTTCCCAACAATTCGTTGTTGAGCATGTTGTTTTCACCGATACAAAATAACTTAATGACACATCTGGTTCAAACGTCGCTATTTAGATATAAAATTGATAATTTGAAAGTGTTAAATTTTGTATAACTACTATTATATTTAACAAAAAATGTAAATACACTTGAGAAACGGACACTTAATGATCACTGCACCGGATTCTTTAGGATGTTATTGATCAATTGAGTACAGGTGTTCTTTTCTTTTTAGAGCAATGAATTCCAAACCGTACAACCGCATTGTATCATTTTGATCAACTGCCGATTGATACGATCAACATTTTTGTTTACAACAAGAGAAGTGGATCAGCAAGGTTAAGACATTCGATATTTTATACCTTTTCTGTCGGAGTTATGAATTGATTTGTGCGTGCAAAGGATGATTATATGTTTCTTTATGAAAGTATTATTTGTTTTCTTATATCATTGACATTTCGGTGAACTTTTAACCACATTTTTACAAATAATCATGTCAAAATTTAACGTCATGAACTTTCATCATTTATTTGGCAAAACTTCGTACTTCCCAAGTTATGATTCAACATCAATATTAAAGCTTTATCCATTACCTTCTTTCTGATGTATGAAACATTATCCTAATTTCAACAGTTTTTGTGTAATTCACTCTTATTCAACGGCACGTGTGACAAAAATGATCCGATCATCGTTCGATGCATGATACGTTCAAAAGCAGAATTTGCTTCAGTGATAATCGTTATATTTCTGACTTTGCACAGATATTTTCAATTGAAAATGGTGTGGTAAACCAAGTTTTACAGTGCAAAATCGGGCTAATCGCCATCAGGGCTATATTTTTTTTAACTCAATTCAATACAATTCATTTCAACCCCATGTTATCCTACCTAAGCTCCAACCGAATGTAAAAAATTTACGTTCATGCACAAACAATTAATTGTTGACTGCCATAACTCATAAAATAAGTATATGCCAACTAAAAGTTTTGAATACTTAAATAAGCGTTTGGAAATGGCAGTTTTGCCATCTTAATCGAATCACAAAATACAGCTTTTGATTATAGCATAATTTTAACGCTGCTTTTGACCGTATCATTAACACTGTGTAGCATCACCACCGGATAAAGGTACCCTCGAAGCGGGTGGAAAAACAAACGTGAAGTCAGGTAAGGTCAAATTCTTCTTATTTTCATTATATTCTACGTTTTGTTGACAAGTAAAGTTTTGCGATATTGATTCCTAATAATGTAGCTACTATTAAGGCTGATTATGATCCGTGGTAGTATGAAATTTCATCTTCCTCTTTTGCAGTAGGTATTTTCACCGCCGACCACTTAAAAAACACCGCCCACCACTAAATAATGTATCAAATGCTGTTTTATTTTCAAGATATAGTAAAAAAGATGTTATATATTGTTTCTTGATTATGATTTTGCCCATCTGAATAAAAAAAATGACTCTAATCCTAAAAGTATGCAATTCCTCAGATGCGGTCAGTACCGCCGATCACTTTGAACTTTCTTTAAAACCATAAATAATAATTTAAAATGTTCACCAGAATATCGGAATATAATTTTGTTGAATATATGAATAAAAAAAATAACTTTTTAAAACTTTTTCTGATCATTAGAACCCTGATTTCTGTTAGTTACATGTAGATATAATTGTTAAAAACGGTTTATAAAACGCCTTTAAACGGTTTTTAGAATCAATCGTGAAGATTTATTTTATTTCCAAAAAACTTGATTGGAAAAACGTTTGTATAACAATAACTCTAAGCAAGACTTGTTATTCAATGAATGTATAACGGCGAAACATTTAAAGGTTGTGTTTTGAGGGCAATATTTGTAGTCTGCCAAGAAGTGAAAAAAGAACAAAGGAAGAACTTGGAAGCCTTACAACATTGTTTAGGTTACGATTGAGTATTTCGGAGGATTTTTATTGGTTTTTCTCGATATTTCTGGCCAAATTCTATTGGTTTCATCATCATTTGCAGTTTTATTGGTAAAAAAATTCTGTATTGTTCTGTAAAACCTACAAATAAGCTTGTACATTTTTTTATGATAATTCTGAAATATATATTTTCAACTGGTTTTTCAGTACTTCAAAAGAATTGTCTGTATTGGGAGGGACCCGTTTTAATGATGAGAAATGATTTTGTGAAATAAGCATGTCAATGCAAGTAGGAGAACTAACATTGAATGAACTTAAAGTACAATGTGAAGACTTTTGTAGCCAAATATTTATATTTAAACCAAATAAATTATCAATTATCAACATTTGTCTAAATTGTATAACCTGGCTATCTATGTAGCCACGCCCACTTTTGCCGGGACTACTTTTTCATATATGTGTTGTGTACTTGTTTACTTTGTGTATTATAATAACGATGCTCTGGAGTTTTTTGTCAATAAATTTAATGAAAACAATATTTTTGTTTGTTTTTTTAATTAATCCCAGCAAAATAGCATGCATAAGTATCAATAAATATTTTTTATAAAAAATACTTGTCTAAGGAACGTTACCATCGTCTGCTGGGGTGTTAGACTATTTCAAGGTGATCTATCATACAAAAAAATCTATCCCACTTTTTTCAACCTATCATATAAATTGAAACAAACCAAGATCAGGAACATGAGTGCTTTCCATTAAGCTATCTCAGTCTTTAAATACTGATAGGCTGACAAAAAGCAAGACATTAAATTATTTCCCTACATTTTATTTCTCTGAAAATATTACGTTTTAATTTATAATTAATAACAAAAAAGGGATTGGGCAATTTTCAGCTATATAACACAGGCACTCGTGGTACGGATTGACCCCCCCCTTTTTTCTAACTTTCTGTTTACAAATTTATTTTCAATAAAATTTCTTTATTTCTTTATTATTTCATCTCTTTTTCCGTATTTTAACTTGTTCGTGTCAATATTCATACAATCGTATGGTTTTACAAGATTTTTGTAAAATTTAGAAACAGTAAAACAAATGTTCTTAAAATTGTTTTAATTATTGTAAATATCAATTAAGATGAAAATAAATCACTCATTTCAAGTCAATTCTCTCTTAAAAATGATTCCCCCCTTACTTCTTGGAGAACTATTTTGCGGATGTAAAAATTAAAAAGTTAAGGACAATCACAAATCAATGAGTGATTTATTTTCATCTTTATTATATCAAAAATTTTAGAAAAAGCAGTATATAAACTGCTAGAATCATATTTAGTAAAAACAACTTGCTATATGAACTTCAATCTGGTTTCAGAAGCGCTTATTCCACCGATACCTGCCTTATTCATCTTTTTAATCATATTAAATCTCAAACATCTAAAGGCCTCTTCACTGGTATGGTAATGATAGATCTTCAAAAGGCATTCGATACGGTCGATCATCAAATTCTTTGCAACAAGATTCAAGCGATGAGAGTATCTAACATTAAATGGTTTGAATCGTATTTAACAGGCAGACAACAGTTGGTTAATGTTAATGGCACAGAATCCAACCCAGCAAACATTAGCTGTGGTGTTCCACAGGGAAGTATTCTAGGTCCTTTACTTTTCCTTTATTATGTCAATGATATGTCCATAAGCATTAACTCAGACTGTAAATTACTTATATACGCAGATGACAGTACTATTATGTTTTCTCATAAAAATCCTGAATTTATCTCTCAAAAACTTGGTCAAGAACTAGAATCCTGTAGTGAATGGCTCGTTGACAACAAACTTTCTCTCCACCTTGGTAAAACAGAATGCATTCTTTTTGGTCCAAAGAGAAAATTAAAAAATGTAACTGAATTTCAAATTAACTGTAATGGTCATATAATAAATTCACAAAATAGTGTTAAATATTTAGGCATTGACATTGATCAAAACCTGTCTGGCGAAAAAACAGCTAACTCTATTATTAAAAAGGTTAATTCCCGGTTGAGGTTTATGTATAGAAAGGCAAATTGTCTATCTGCCGAAACGCGGAAAACTTTAAGTATGGCACTTATTCAATGTCATTTTGATTATTCTTGTTCCTCCTGGTACGCTGGTATAGCTCGTGCTTTAAAAAAACCAAACTGCAAGTGGCACAAAACAAAACAGTTAGATTCATTAAAAGCATGGGCCCAAGAACTAGTATAAAGCAAGTTGAATTATCTAGTCTAGGATTTTTAAATATTGAAAACAGAGTAAAACAGCTTCGATTGAACCATGCTCATAAAATCTATTATGATAAATGTCCTTCTTATTTGAAAAATAATTTCATCAAAATTAATGAACATCATGCCCATAATATTAGATCAAGTCAGATTAATTATGTTACACCAAAAATTAAAGGCATCGAATCAACAACGTTTTATTACAATGAAATCCATGATTGGAATTCTCTACCCGATTCGATCAAATCCATCAATGATTTGCAAAGATTTAAAAAAGAAGTGAAGTGTCACCTGATACATACCAGTGAAGAACGGGAAAGACGTGTCATATCATAATAATGACAATTATATATATATATTTTCATAGATAATGTACTTATTTTCAAATTAAGTGATCCCTCTACCCGCTCATGTTAATCTTTTAATATCCACTTGAACTTTAAGCTAATACTTGTAAAGGACCCCATTGGAAATAAGCTGAATGGCTTTCATGGGCTATCCTTGGTGAGAAAGTTCTCAGCAGTTACAATGAGTGGATTGAAGTTTCTGTTAATGATGGCAGTTTTATGTTTTATTTTTAAATTAACGAGAAATGTTTAAACACTTGTGTATGATGTTGAAAACCTAAATATATTTTACCTTTTACCTTTACCTTATTGATATTTACAATAATTAAAACAATTTTAAGAACATTTTTTTACTGTTTCTAATTTTACAAAAATCTTGTAAAATGAGTGTTTGTGTAAGCCATAATATTGTCCTGTGAAAATGTGTCCGATTGTATCTTTTTCAAACGAAAAATCCCCAACAGACAAAGAAGTCACCTCTGCACTTTATTCCGTCCTCGGACTATATCATAAAAAAACAATTGTAACAGAGGACAATATTTCACGGCGGACACTATTTAATCCCACATTGACAGAGATGCTGTGTAGCGTAGCAGGAACGACAACTCTGGATAGAGAATGATATTATGAATGATATTAATTGAGACGGCACATTTTTATATCAGCTAATAACAACTGTTGATCACAATTTTGATCAGCAGTTGTTTCAATTGGACGAGTTTGGGTGACATGTTTATCGTTAGTTTTGTCAGTATCCAAAACTACTGAAGGGATTGTTGGTATTTTGATTGTTTTATTAACTGAATTAAAATCACCCGGGATATGCCATGGGCAATGAAAGCCATTGAATTTTTTGACAAGTTATCATGAAAAACACCATCTTCAATCACACAATCCTGTTGATCACCCTGTTCAATTTGAGGATTGGGGATAATTGATTTTTCATTATTTTTATTATGAAGAGCACCACTTTCCTCCACAGTGCATGCATAGGAATTGTCCCCAACATGCTTATTTTGATGTTTATCCCCAAATTTAACGACATCTGCATAGCTATGATCACCCTCGGAGTGATCAATTACAGGAATTTTAGTTACAGATGTATTTTTTTTACATATGAATGAGACTGAGTACAGTTTTCCTCAACACTTTGTATAGAATAGGAATGATCCCTTACAGTCATCTGTCAAAAGTATTGGGAAATGTAAAAAAAAACAAAAAAACAAAAAAAACTACATATGGCAGTACACTTGAATTTCGTCGATGAAATTATCATGTGCAGTGTAGTGTTTTATCAGAAGCAGATTGAACAGGACTGACGATACATTCGTGTTGGAAAATTACTTATTTATGGATTTTAATAAAAAATACAACCATTCTGCACTTCGATTTTGTGTCTTTCTTTACACAACTGAATGACCTTGACCCAACTTCCTCTACCGCCACACCACTCGAATTTCAACGATGCGCAAAACATTCCATAAAACATCAAACGAGAAAAAAATTAACGTTATTTAATGAAAGTATATTGCAGAAAAATCACTTACCTTTATGTCGTGTTGTCCACAAAAATATCCATCTGTATTTTACAACTCTATTTAACAATTTTTGAATTCTCATTTTTTTAAAGTCACAAAAAGTCAACAATTGAAAGAAGTCAACAGTTCATAATTAAACGCGAAAATGAACAATTTACAACTTGTTTCTCCAAGATAATATGGTTACTTGCAGCAGTGCGCGTGACGTAAAATCGACGAAATACGAGTGTGGGTGAAATTCGAGTGATCGATGAAATACGAGTGTGGACGAAATTCGAGTGGCTGGCCATAATCAACCAAAACCATATTGTTTTCAAAAAAATATTGTTAAGTCATTTCTGGATAGATTTTTACAATTTTTACACCAAAACATTCGGAATTGTCTGTATTTTGATTGGTTATTTATGTTGCTATGAGCACAGGTACTTGTGGACAGGACCATCCCCCCTTTTTCTTGAACATCGATTCTTTTTTTCGTGTATACAACAGTTTGCAACTCTCTATGTATCACTGGATGACATATACATATATACATAAATTACTGCAGTGTGGAATAAGCGGATTAGTCTATAATATTTTATATAGCATGTATAGTGCACAAAATAAGATATCTGTTAAAATCGGCGATAGATTAACAGACCCGTTTATTCAAGAGATAGGAGTCAGACAGGGGGATGTTTTGAGCCGTAACTTCTTTCAAATTTTTCTGAACGATTTTTCAAAAACTTTAGATGAATATGATAATGATACACATGTATGTTTATCAGGGAAGAACATTAGTTCTCTGTTATATGCGGACGATCTCGTACTTTTTTCTAGCACACCAGAGGGTCTGCAAAATAAATTGGACCATTTACATAAATACTGTAGAGAATGGTGTTTAAAGGTCAACATTAACAAATCTAAAGTGATTGTTTTCAATAAAACCGGTAGGGTGATCAACCATAATTTCAAAATTGATACTGAAAACCTAGAATGTGTAAATAAATATAAGTACCTAGGTGTCATCCTATCTGCCTCTGGAACATTTAAAGAGGCGAGAACTGCTTTGTTTAATAAAGCAATGAAAGCATCTTTTAAATTATATAAAGATTTAAAGAATGCTGATCCCCCAATTAAAACCTTACTACACCTTTTTGATCATATGATTAAACCCATTGCCCTTTATGGAGTTGAAATATGACCCGAAATATGGGGGTTACTTACCCCAGCAATGTTAAAGAAAAATCTTGTACTTTATGACCTATTCAAGGATTGGGAATATGAGAAACTCAATCTTAAATTTTGTAAATATCTACTTGGGGTAAATAAAAGAAGTACCAATATTGCTGTTTTATCAGAATTGGGTAGAATGCCACTTTTTGTATCACATATTACTGCTATGTTTACATTTTTACATGGATTAGAAAACTCTGACAGCAATTCTTTAGTACATCATGCACTAAAAGAAAGTATATCATTGCACACAAATAAAGTTAACTGTTGGTTCTCCACTGTAAGTTGCTTGAGAGAAAAACTAGGATTAGACCTAGATGTTTGTAAGAAAATGAAGTTATATAAATTTAAAATAGAGCTAAATAAAAGTACTAAGAAAAAACTTTATGATATATATTGGCACAAAATAAAGGACATTTCCATTAATACTGGCAAATTATGCACATATTTTACTTATAAAGACACTTTTAAATTTGAAAAATATTTACATAAAAAAATTACAAACAGGCAAATATTATGCAAATTTAGAACCAGTGCCCATAGTTTACGAATTGAAACTGGTCGCTACGAAAAAACTAAAGACAGTTCTGGAAATTATTCAAAATTGGAAAAGGAGAATCGGATATATAAATTCTGTAATTTACGTATGGTAGAGGATGAATTTCACTTTTTACGAAAATGTCCATATATAGTGATATTAGACATCATTTTATTGATAATATACAAAGAAATTGTGATAATTTTCATCACCTTTCTGAAAAAAATAAATTTTTATGGATTCTAACAAATGAAGATAATAATATACTTTTAAAATTATGTGATTTTTTATTGAAAGGGTTTAACTTGAGGACAGTTACGTCTATATGACCAACAGGATATACTTTATATTGGTTTAAGGTTACAATTATTTTATATTATAGTTTATTTTATCAACTTGAATACATTTACATTCGTAAATAATATTGTCATCAGCAGGGGCAGTGATTTTCCTACTCATTTGTATCTGGGGCCCAAGTCCCTTATAATTGGGAAAATTAGCGCGTAAATTATGTGAATTGGGAAAAGATGGGAAGAGTAATTTTTTTAGTTTGGATGACCAGTAATAGAATAGTGATCATACTGTACCAAGGTTAATGCCAACAGTAACAAATTATTGTGATGAAGAAGAATGACCACAAAACAGTTCACAAAACTTACATGAAATAATAAACAAGCATGTCTTAGCTTACAAAAATGTATGTTTGTTACTATTCATTGCTTTTGACACCGTTTGGAGATCAGGCCTTTGGCAAAAGATGCAAAAATCAAACATTAAGGGGAAAATCTTTACAGTGATTTATAATATGTACCAAAATATTAAAACATGTGTTAAAAAAGGGAATGAATTTTCTCAATTTTTTATTTCTCATATTGGAGTTAAACAAGGGGAAAACTTATCCCCTTTTCTTTTCTCACTATTTCTTAATGATCTGGAGAATTTTTTTACGGAAAAAAATGTAGAAGGTCTTGGTAAAATTTCAAATTTATGTCAAGAATCACTACAAATGTATGTAAAATTGTTCTTAATTTTGTACGCTGATGACACAGCTCTACTCTCTGAATCTCCAGAAGGATTACAAGAAACTCTCACGTACTTTGAAAAATACTGTGATAATTGGAAACTGAAAGTTAACAGAAGTAAAACTAAAGTGGTCGTTTTTAGTAAAAAGAAAGTAAGACACAACCAGAATTTTAAATTGTATGGAGAAAATATTGAAATAGTTGATGCATATTCTTACCTTGGTATACTTTTCAATTTTAACGGTAGTTTTTGTAAGGCAAGGAA
>MJUT01006050.1:140382-151569 GCA_002080005.1 Gigantidas platifrons
TTTCATGCACGATAACTCCAGTTGCAAAACCGCGGGAATTTGTTGGCGAAACTTTTAATATATTAAAAGCGGGGTTTTGAATGTGAATGAACTGGAGTTATCGTGCATGAAAGAAAAATCCCGAGTAAGCCCGAACGTAAGTTCAAGGTCGTCAGTTTCGTTTTTGTAATCATCGGATGTTGAAAAGGATGATTTGGAGTGAATGAAGCTATTTTTTGAAGTCGAGTAGGGTTTAATCAAGGTAACAGCTGTTGTAATTCTTAGATAAACATCTTGTTAAACGAATTAAGGAGGACTAGTGGAGAGATGAAAGGTATTAATGGAAATAAAATGAGTTGAAGCGTGGCTACCGACGACATTTGTATCTCCCTTGTCTAGTGTATATATGTGGATAGTCGATCTTTTTATTCACCGGGAGCAAGTCCCTGTGATCTAATCAATTGGTTGAGGCTTCAAACGTTATGGCACGGAAACATCGTTTGGACGGACGTACGTCGCGTGCGTAAGTTCGTCCGAACGAGGTAACACGTAAGCATCAAACAGGAAAGAAAAAATGACAAATTAACGTAGACCTTGAGATGTCAAATCTTCTTAATTGTATTTTACCTGCATACCTTAAAAAACTAGAATACTATCGTGATAGAACCTATTTTGACGCGGACCAGAAATGACGCACCGAGATGCATTCTGGTTTTATTTATGAACCGCAAAACCTATGACCTCAGAGGTTTGAGGTTTCTTCACGTTGACGGCAGTGTTCGCTGTTGCATCCCACAATATGTGGAAATCACCCATAAACAATGTTAGAAATCATCTAGTTTTGTTATCTATATAAAAACCGCCATTGTTCCTTACGTCCAAAAGATCGTTTACTAAAATAGACCCAAGATTGGCCTAAAACCCTTCAAAGTGTTGTCAAAAATTTCCGTCTGCTGACAGGCTGGTTGGGCATATTAGGTCACTCGACTGTCATGTGATGAGCATTCCATACTAAAAAAATATTCACTGTCAATCGCTTATATCATGTTCAATGAATATAACGAAATATGGCAAACAGAAATTAAGAACTGTTTAAATAAATCTTTTCTTTGGAGCAATTAAAAACTAATGAATAGAACTGAAAATTATTTTAATACAGTTATGACATTTTTCACAGATCAGTATTTATAATATATCATGTTAAACATGTCTGAAATATTGAATCAATAGATTTCACCATACTGTAACTTACTAAAACAAAATGGACAGTGTTGTTGGATTTGACATTTAAGTTGTTAATTTGGATGTTGTTTGGATTTTACACCTTTGGACATTCATCAAAGACAGTGGTTTCGAATGGAAGCATTTTTTTTATTAGCAAGGTAAGCTGTAGTGATAATATATTGATAGAATAGGAGTGCGTCATTTCCGGTCCCTGAACAAAACAGTCTGCCTAATTACCAAATCGGACCAAAACATACTAAATCGGAACAAATAGAATCAATAAGGCACGAAATCAGTAACTAAAATACCAGATCGGATCACATATAAGCAATGAAAATAGTTGCAAGTACAGTGAATATGCTATTTTTGCTTGCCAATAAATGNTAACAAGTTACGCAAATACGCTATAATTAGATTGCACAATTTGAAGTTGGATACAGATATGGTACATAGAACATCTTTTAAGATTAAAAAGAAACGATAAGTAATGTCACATTGCTGTTAAAGAGATATTAAAGCTCATTTTTGGTAATTTTTTGTATATCGTGAAAATAAATGATATTTATGAAACACTAACCCTGTTTTTATCAATGAAACTGTAAAAGTGACATAATTCGCTGATAATTCTGTCATATCTTGCGGTGTTCTCAGGGTTTTCCAATAATTGAATTTTTGCTTCCTGGACAAAAATTCATTTCGACCCTTTTAAGTGATATTTTAACGATATTGGGGATTATATGGGCATGCAAAGTATTTTTGGATTGTTTTTACAATTAAATTGAAAAAAACCAACCTTCATCACGAGTTGAAAAAAAATATGTTAAAACGAGCTTTAATATCCCTTTAAAATGACGTCAAGAAATGGTGATTCAAATGTTTATAAATGTCTTCCCACGATTCGTTTTTGTTCGAATATTTTGTTTTTGTTTTGTTATATTTTTATAAATTAATTTGTAGCAAATGCTTGAATTTGATTGGTTAGAATTTTTTATCCATCATGTCATACAAATGTAGATAAAGCTTTTAACCGGAAGTCACATGTTGGGGTCTCAATTGGGAAATTTTTTAATTTTAATTCTTTTTAAGCAATTATTATCCGTCAAAATATTTTTAGGACAAGGAAAAAAATTAATTAGGAACTAATTTATAAGGATTGATCTATTTATTAAAGTTATAAATTTAATTAATTAAGGATTGATCTCAATTTTTTTTCGGTTCATGAAGAAATAAACTAAAAAATGTGATACACAAGGGTGTGTACCACATTTTCGAGTTTATTTCGAATGAACCGAACAAAAAATTGTGATCAATCCTTATAAATTAATTCCTAATTAATTTTTTTTCGTGTCCTAAAAATATTTTGACAGATAATAATTGCTTAAAAAGAATTAGAATTAAAGATTTTCCCAATTGAGACCCCAACATGTGACTTCTGGCTAAAAATTTTATCTATGACATGATGGATAAAAAAGTCTAACCAATCAAATTCAAGCATTTGCTACACATTTATTTATTGATGATTGCATTTAATTAAATTTATATGTTTCATTAATTATTACAATAATTATATGTCTTTATCCATGCCGACGGTCTTTTATGAGCTTAATTACTGGTAAGATAGTAAAAACACACACAAGCCAAGGTATTGTGAAAAACAAATGTACAAAGGTTGAAAGCCAACAAAAGAATGGCTTGATGTGGCCATATGGGTTAATATTTAGTGAATACAGCAAAGTATTCCAAATAGGTACAAAGTCTGTTACACAGAACAGATGTAAAATGTTTCCCCAAGCAACTTAATATTGTAATGGGTTATAATTTTTAGGTTCGCTTGAGTTACAATCCTTGTTCTTGTAAATAGGTTTAATTTTGCCAATAGCCCAACTCTCAGAGATAATTCCACAATCAAATATCAGATTAAATAGCTTTTCGTATACAGTAAAACCCTTGCATTGTTATACCCCTGCAAACAAAGTTTGGGGGGTATATAGGAATCGCCCTGTCCATCCGTCCGTCCATGTACTTTGTAAGCACAACTCCTCCTAAACGGCTTATTGGATTTTTATGAAACTTTACACACTTGTAGTACACGGCATATTCCAAATAATAGAGCCAAAAAACTCCCATCAGATCAAAAAATATAAATCTTTATAATGGGAAATTTTTCTGATGTATATGGGTGCAGCTATTACAAGTGAAGATTTTTTTCCAAAAGGAAGTCTACAGCAGACTTAATAAGCTTATAATTAACATTTAAAAAATGGATGTTGTGAACATAAAAAAAAATGACAGAATTTTGACAGACATTTTTTATGTTAGCAACACAATTATTTTCAATATCTTCGTTGTATTCAATATTATCATCAAAATTTTACTCAGAAATATTAGATCAATGAAAAAAAGACAATAAGAAGTATGGACCAAGTAATCTAAAATTGACTTGAAGTTCAATAAAATACCCCTTTAAGATTTGCTAACATAAAACATTTGACGGACTGAATTGTTGCTAACATAATATGTCCGTCAATATGTTATGATCACAAAATTTAGTTCCGTCAAGATGTTATGTTCGCAACTATGAAAACGTAAACACAAAAATTAAGACCTTGTCAATAAAAACAAATATTTTTATCGACTTCCCACTGCAAAAAAACTATTATTTCCTCATAAGTATGTTGTAAATCTTCTCCAGAACACCAAATCAACAACCACCTGTGCGAACGTAAAACAAAGCGAACATAAAAAAAATTGACAGACGATGTTTGGTGCAAAGTTTAATGAGAAATAATAGCGTCCAATATCAATGTCGGCCATTTCTTTCAAATCTCGCTATTTATCGAGGAGTTTGATGCGGCGTGATCTTCGATGACAGACCGATAACTCTATTAATTATTCCCGGTTAGGTTGCGAACGTTAGGAATAGATTTTGACAGAATTTATGTTCACAAAACATGTTTGTGCATAACACTTTCACTAAAATAAGTTTGTAGATATTACACCATCGTTTCTTTGAAAAACATCTATTACAACAAGAAAACCGTCTGTTTTGATAGCTGTCGTCATCCATTCCGAATTTTTCAGCTGCGTTGCGAACATAATTTGTTTGACAGATATAAGTCAAGAATCAACCTAGATTTTAGAAGTTTATAATTTGTCTTCAAATTATTTTTATCTTCTGGAATTTATAACGTATATCACGTTTATCCTTTACTGTACCAAATGAAAACGGCTAGACAGCTGAGACGGTTTCTTACCGCCGGGAAAATTGTCAAATTAACAACCTTCCAAATTATGGGAACTTTTTTCCGTCAAAGTTATCAAGTTTTGACATCTTTTATATTTGTAATTTTTTCAAATTATAAAACTTGCTTCCAATAATTGTTTTTATTAATTCATTTTTCACTGAATGATAGTAATCACGGAAATCACACTTCAATTTGAATAGCAAAAAAAATATATATGCCTTTTTAGATTTGACAGACATATTTCACCACTAAATGGAATATGCCTTTTATCAGCTGTTTTGTTTACATTCCCGATCGAGCGTTTTCCCGCAAATTTTGTTTCCATTGCTGAAGTAAATATTCAATTTATTCATATGCATCCGTGTCTTGGCAGTATTTTAAATGTATTTCATAATAAAATACAATGTATTTAATAAATATATGATAAATGTAACTCAACACTACACCTGTGGCTGTGAAAAAATATTTGAATTTGGTCAAAGGGAGGTACGTTAGTTACTAACAAGGGGGAGCACTCTATTGTTTACTTAAAGTAAACAAACATTGACTTGAAAGTCATACACCGTGAAACATGAAAGGTGCACGATAGTTAAATTATTAGCTAGCAGAATAGTATATTAATTTAAAAATACTTATGTAATAGAATCGTGGTTTTATTGGTGAAGCATGGAGAACTGGGGGCAGTTGACATAAACTGTACAGCATGTATTTGCCGGTAAAACGCACGTGATTTTTTTGTCTTGCACTAGTGCAAGATATATAGAATCTAACACCGGCAAAGCCCGTGTTTGATTTTATTTCTCACTTTTATCAGCTGTTACCTAATTGTTTTGTTTACATTCCAGATCGAGCGTTTTCCCGCAAATTTTGTTTCCATTGCTGAAGTAAATGTTCAATTTATTCATATGCATCCGTGTCTTGGAAGTATTTTAAATGTATTTCATAATAAAATACAACGTATTTAATAAATATATGATAAATGTAACTCAACACTACACCTGTGGCTGTGAAAAATATTTGAATTTGGTCAAAAGGAGGTATCGTTAGTTACTAACAAGGGAGAGCACTCTATTATTTACTCAAAGTAAACAAACATTGATCGCATGACTTGAAAGTCATACACCGTGAAACATGAAAGGTGCACGATAGTTAAATTATTAGCTAGCAGAATAGTATACATACATTAATTTAAAAATACTTATGTAATAGAATCGTGGTTTTATTGGTGAAGCATGGAGAACTGGTGGCAGTTGACTTAAACTGTACAGCATGTATTTGCCGGTAAAACGCACGAGATTTCCCCGTCTTACACTTTTTGCCGGTGTTTGATTTTATTTCTCACTTTTATCAGCTGTTACCTAATTGTTTTGTTTACATTCCCGATCGAGCGTTTTCCCGCAAATTTTGTTTCCATTGCTGAAGTAAATATTCAATTTATTCATATGCATCCGTGTCTTGGCAGTATATTAAATGTATTTCATAATTAAATACAATGTATTTAATAAATATATGATAAATGTAACTCAACACTACACCTGTGGCTGTGAAAAAATATTTGAATTTGGTCAAAGGGAGGTACGTTAGTTACTAACAAGGGAGAGCACTCTTATTATTTACTCAAAGTAAACAAACATTGACTTGAAAGTCATACACCGTGAAACATGAAAGGTGCACGATAGTTAAATTATTAGCTAGCAGAATAGTATACATACATTAATTTAAAAATACTTATGTAATATGTAATAGAATCGTGTAGTTTTGGCGCATTAATTTGCGAACCGTATCACAGGACCAAAATGCCACGTAATAAAATAAAACAAGATTTTCATTTTACAGCATTAAAGAGGTTCAATATAATAAAGTTAACAAACTTGTGATAGATTCTACAATAACAAAATCTTACACCTTTTACGATGTTTGCCCCTTTTTCCCATCTCTTTCTATCACAATATTTGTTTACGTTGAAAAAATATATAGAGTGCTCTCCCTTGTTCGGTAACTAACGTAAATAAAAAAAAATTACCTACTTTTTCACCAACGTCAAACAACGTTTTTACAGGCATTTATCGCGGTTGTAGTAGCATTTATATAATATATTTATAAAATTTTATTGTTAAATACATTTAAAATACTGCCAAGACACTATAAATCGACAATTTAATTCAACAATGGAAAACAATTTTGCGGGAAACATAACAATAAAATCTCAAGTCNTTATTCATTATTATCAAATAAATCATATATAGAACAAATATGATTTGTTTTAAAACACATAAAACAGCAGTAGTAATATATTATGCATCATTGATTAAGGGACCGACCATATAACTTGTGTGTGTGTGGGGATGGGGGCGCTAGGCTATGGGTTTTCTCTTTTCTCTTTGAATTTTACCACGATGTCAACAAATGTTACGTGGTTTCACGACGTCATGAATATTCATATCTCATGAATAAAATAATGAGCATGATTTTGCCATATGTAGTTTCAATCGTTCGCTGACGAGGCTCGCCGAGTCAGCGAACGATTGAAATCTCACCCGAGGGTGTCGGAGATTTCCCTGTCTTGCACTTTTTGCCGGTGTTTGATTTTATTTCTCACTTTTATCAACTGTGACCTAATTGTTTTGTTTACATTCCCGATCGAGCGTTTTCCCGCAAATTTTGTTTCCATTGCTGAAGTAAATATTTAATTTATTCATATGCATCCGTGTTTTGGCAGTATTTTAAATGTATTTCATAATAAAATACAATGTATTTAATAAATATATGATGAAATGTAACTCAACACTACACCTGTGGCTGTGAAAAAATATTTGAATTTGGTCAAAGTTAGTTACTAACAAGGGAGAGCACTCTATTATTTACTCAAAGTGAACAAACATTGTGCATACACCGTGAAACATGAAAGGTGCACGATAGTTAAATTATTAGCTAGCAGAATAGTATACATACATTAATTTAAAAATACTTATGTAATAGAATCGTGGTTTTATTGGTGAAGCATGGAGAACTGGGGACAGTTGACATAAACTGTACAGCATGTATTTGACGGTAAAACGCACGTGATTTTTTTGTCTTGCACTAGTGCAAGATAAGACAATCTCACATCGCTAAAAATAGGAACTGGTCTGTCTCAAAAGTGAGAAAAGGAAATCTCACACCGGCAAAAACAGGAAGTGCTCTATCTCAAAAGTGAGAAATATCGCTCCACTTGAACACATTAGTATTATTCCGAGCAAATCAGTTTTTGTTCGTGCCCCTTATGCTGCGTGCTTAACGGAGCAGATGTATTTATTGTCTTTGGTTTAACACGACCGATCATCGAACCTACGATCTACCACATTCCATACACTCACGCTAACCATTGTACCACCGAGACAGTCTGTGTATTACTAGGCCCCATTAATAATGTAATTCATAAAACTGTTGGTATAGACCGATGTAAAAGAAACCCCATTGAATTATCTTAAATCTAAATGGTTTTTTTCCTAATTAAATTGTTATATCTTTAAATAAAACATTATTTTAAAATACACCATATAATAATAAGTGTACTGTATCTTGTTGATATCCAGTAGAATATAAATGATTAAAGATGTGATTATTGTGTACGATGAACGTGTTGAAGAAAATTATATTCAGCTAAGATTCGTTATTACACTTATGAAGGGTGCACTCGATATAACAAATTGATTTTTTTATCTAAGTTTCTTAACATCCTTCTATATTTTACTTTAAAGCAAAAATGAATGAAAAAAACAATAAGAGTTACTTGATATTTATGCAAGATGCTGTGTTTACAAATACAGGAAGGGCCCGGGTGGCTCAATAAGTTAGGTCGTTGGATCAAACAACTCATACAAGCCTGTCACCAATACGGCGTGGGTTCGCGCCCGGCTTTGTAAATTACAAAAAGGGTGCACTCGACTCGCAGCCACAAGTGTCAAAGTTTACCAGTTGCTTTCTCATGGTCGGTGGTTCTCTCCGGGTACTCCGGCTTCCTCCACTACTAAAACTGGTCGCCAGGATATAGCTGAAATATTGTTGAAAGTGGCGTTAACACCAAAAATAAAAAATAAATCATCATCGAGCCCGGCTTTGTAAATTTACAAAAAGGGTGCACTCGACTCGCATCGTAAGTGATAAAGTTTACCAGTTGCTTGCCCATGGTCGGCGGTTCTCTGCGGGTACTCTGGTTTTTTCCACCACTAAAACTGGTCGCCATGATATAGGTGAAATATTGCCGAAAGTGGCGTTAAACACCAAAAATCAAATCAAATCAAAGACACGATACACTACTAATAATGGGTTGTAAAGTTTTCTGGTTTTCAAGATGTAGCATAATTTGTTTTTATAGAATTTTGTTTTAAGTAATAAAAAAGTGAAAACAAATAGCACATCATCATGTTTATGGTACAAGGTAAGGAGTCTTCTCCTCTTCTTCTTCTTCTTCTTCTTCTCTCTGGAACATTTCCTCAGTATCATTTAAAATGTAGAAAAAGTACCTCTCAACTTTTTGTAAAACATTGTAAATATGGCGTACATTTGACAAGCTTTCATAGAAAATTATGAATATTCTGCGCAAGACGACTTTGGCCAATGACAATTCTGTGCACACTGCTAAATTACTTTTAATGTTGTACGTTTTAGTATTCCCATTTAAAACATGTTAATCATGAATTTCTAGATTTTTAAAATTATTTAAAATCAATTTATTTTTTTAATCACATTGAGTGTCTAAGTTAATAGTATTTTTTTTTCACGCGACGATATAGCTGAAAATTGCTTTAAACACCAATCAATCCATCAATCTTTTATCAAATAGCAATTCGAACACACCATTGACAAGTGTTATAATGTGGTTAAAATATATGATTGATTGATTGATTGATTTATTTATTTATTGTGTTTAACGTCACTTTCAGCAATATTTCAGCTATATCATGGCGACCAGTTTTAATGGTGGAAGAAGCCGAAGTACCCGGAGAGAACCACCGACCATGGCCAACCAACTGGTAAACTTTATCACTTGCGGCTGCGAGTTGAGTGCACACTATTTGTAATTTACAAAGCCGGGCGCGAACCAACGCCGTATTGGTGATAGGCTTGTAGGAGTTGTTAGGTAATCCAACTACCTACATCATTGAGCCACCCGGGCCCTGTTAAAATACAAGTGTCGTATAAGTTCACGAGGTGGCTATAGTGTCAAATTAAATTTGGTTCACGATTATGATATAATCAGTCTTATGATAGTAAACTGTGACTGAATAGTAAGCTACAGCGAATACTAAACTTACTAATGTTATTAATATATCATAATAGTAAGGGATACTTCAACATGAGTAATACCTTAAATAATAGGAAAAATACTTCAAGAGAGGAAAATTGTTACAAACAGGGGTGGTTGGGTGGCATATCCCCTAGTACCAGTGTGAGCTACTCTTATTATATACCATATACAGAAAAGATTCCTGATACCTGATAATCTGGGTCACGGGTCATTGTGAGTGGCATGTGTAGTCACGTGAACAGATACAGTGTTGAAAAAACTGTTGGTACTCATAAAATATTGATAAATGCAATACAAGTTTATGTTTGTCTTCAAGAAATATGATAGACAAAACCATGTGTGAAGTTTTATGACGAAATATCTCCGATTTCTATTCTATATATAAATTTATGAATTGAAGTAGCATGTGTAGTCACGTGAACAGATACGGTGTTGAAAAAACTGTTGGTACTCATAAAATATTGATAAATGCAATACAAGTTTATGTTTGTCTTCAAGAAATATGATAGACAAAACCATGTGTGAAGTTTTATGACGAAATATCTCCGATTTCTATTCTATATATAAATTTATGAATTGAAGTTTTAGAACACAGCTAATTTTAGCGATGTACTTTTATCTTGGACAATTATGAGCATCCTGATTGGATGACCGATTTAAAACATGAATCTGCATGGTTTAGCAAGGTTACTCAGGGCAATAGTTTATAAATATAGAATCTTGACAATGTAAAGGAAAGATGCTATGTTATATTTATTCATTTGTTTGATTCTGGAATATTGTTGATCATTGATTTAAACAAGAAAAAAAGGGAAAAAAGGAGGTGAATTTTATTATTCATAAAAAAAACTAAACAAACAAACAAGCAAAAACAAAAAACAATGAAATCGATTTAATTGAAAATTGATTTTTAGGGGGGAAGTGTGACCTTTCATTGGACTGTATTCTGAAAATTTTGAGCGTACTTGATGACGATTATTCCAGAAACGTCTCGTGCGCACTCAAGTTGATATCTACGTTTTAATTAAAACACAATATCTTCATTAGAATTCAATAAGCAGGTCATGGAATTAAACCATAGATCACAGCACATCCATAGTCTTTAGTGGGGTTCGTGTTGCTCACTCTGTAGTTTTCTGCATAGTGTATTTTTTTTATTAAAAAAAAATCCAGGACCCCTGTGTCCATGATTTTTTTTTTAAGTTAAATAATATGAAATATTGACATCCACACTTGCCTTTTGGACAGCACATTTCTGTGTCCACACTTGCCCTCAGGCAACACTTGTAAAATTATACAAATAAGTCTTAACTGTCTGTGTCAATATTAAAAACCGGAACTTTAAACAGTGATATAGATTGGATTTAATCCTGTTTGTAAATGTATTTTAAAGTAATGACTGTTTAGTCTTTATTCACTAATGATTTTTTGGGGGCAAATTTAAGCAGA
>MJUT01006050.1:168623-179775 GCA_002080005.1 Gigantidas platifrons
TACCGTGAAAACTGTGATTACCCCAAGCTATATACTACACTGGAAAATAGAAGTCTTTTTCCAGAGACAATTATGTCTCTGGTTTTTTTTTTAACAAATGTTGAAAAAATGAAATATATATTAATTTGTTTATTTATCATGGATTGTGTAAATTGTCTTCACAATGAAACACTACTGCAAGCATAGTAGTTTTATCTGGATTTACGAATCCACTGGTGCAGTTTATTCCATCTATGTTAAACCTCTAGAGTGAATTGGTTTTTGAAAAATGTCACAAGAGGATTCTTTCCAACATAAAAGAAGTTTCTGTTACACTATGACAAAATATTATCGACATATATATAAAGCCTTCATTCTTATCGAGAAAACATGATATACATTTCATTATAAATATTAAACAATGAATGAGAGTCTATAGCCTGGCTTTGGACAGGCACAAATGTGTAAAGTAAATATAGATTCTAAGTAACTCTCTTCCCTTAACAACTAGTACAGGTTGATGCTTTTTCTGTGGGGAGCCATTATCTGACTAACCTTCCGTGACAGGCCAGACAATCCATTAACTTGGCAGAAGCAGGACATGCATCTTTTTAGCTATTCTAATCTGAAAGCTCATGTGAACTCTTATAATTACTTTGCATCCATCACAGGGGCGGATCCAGGGGGTGGGAGCACCCGGCGCGCGCCCCCCTAAAATTGGAAAAAATAAGATTTTTTTGCGTAAAATCGCAATTTTTCACACGAAATACCCCATAAATAAAAAAAAAATTATTTTAAGTGTGCCTCCCCTAACTTGAAATCCTGGATCCGCCCCTGCATCATATATATAAACTCATAACATGGAGTATTTATCTGAAACTAGAGCTAAATGAAGAATAACATAGCAAGAATAATCATGGTCATCTACACAGGACATAAAAGTACCCACATGCTGGACCATATGTTCTACGAAACAACACAACCATATCACAGAAAACTAGATAGGAATGTTCTTTTGCACATACTATAATAACCAGAAATGTTTAACTAAGTAAGGATATAGGCTCAGGTGGGATTCTGATTTCTCTGTGCTGGGAATTGTCTTTGATATCCTTTAAATCATTCTTGCAGGATGTAACAATTAAAAGGGGTTAGGGTTATGATGTTTAATGCCACTTTCAACAATATTTCAGTTATATCGTGGTGGTCAGTTTTATTGGTTGAGGAATCCGGAGTAAACGAAAAAAATCACTGACCTGCTGCAAGTCACTGACATGTAACATTTCAAACTATTTCCACAACTAGAAATATATATTCTTGTCATAGATGTCTACCTTTAATCTTTTGTTTTTATTACAGGTATGACAATACAAACATGTAATCCTAAACTAGGTTACGGAGTAACACAAGTGATGTCCAATCATTATCCAGAACGACTAGGACTAGTTATCTGTGTTAATCATAGTCCTATATTCCATGGCATCTGGAAAGCCATGAAAATATTCATTCATCCAAATACAGTGTCAAAGACCAAACTGATTAAGTCAAAATCAAAAGTGAAAGAGACATTTCAGGATTTATTTCCGTCGGAGTTATCAAATTGGTTGTTGGAGGAAATGAAACTTAATAAGACTCATCCTTTAATAAGTACACAGAAGGAATTTTGGAATAAACCTCAAGACAGCATGGCTCATGATCCAAGAGGTTGTCCCTCGTATGTAGATAAATATATTAACACCATTGGAAAAAGTGAAAGTTGTGAAAAGGCACATAAACCTCATCCTAATATAATTAGTTCTGTATTAGAAGATGTAAAACATGTGACAAGTTCTCCTGTAGAACTCCTGCCAAAACAGCTATCATCATCTACCAGTCTCGATTCTAGTAATTCTGATAGTGATGAAGAATTTGAACAAATTGAAATGTTTGATATACCCCATGAATTTAAAGTTCCAGATGATGCAATAAAATTTGCATAAATACCAGGGTATTTGCATATACATGTACATGTATTATGTTTATCAAGTCATGAAAAATATTAGAACAAGAAAAGTTTGAAGATACCAAAGGGGTAAGATACCAAAGGGGTAAGATATCAAAGGGGTAAGATACTAAAGGGGTAAGATACTAAAGGGGTAAGATACCAAAGGGGTAAGATACTAAAGGGGTAAGATACTAAAGGGGTAAGCAGAAACGTAAATTGAAAGATAGAAAACACCATGACCAACAGAAAAAGGACAAACAAAGATCTACAAAACACACAGAAAACTAAACATTCAATTTGAGCAACACAAATCGAATATTAGTTTTGTATTGAATATTGTTGAAGAAGGTACCAAAGTAGTCCCTGAAATATTGTTGAAAGTGGCATTAAACACCATAACCCTAACCCTAACCGAAAGTAGTCCCTTCTCTATTTAGGGAAGTCATCCCCTAATGAATTCCTTACATCTTTATAGAGTAACTTGTATCTTAATGAAACCACTCATGACAGGTCACTTTGTCACAAAGCACAAAGGGGTAATCAGAAGTTGTAAATGGAAGGACAGACAATACAATGGCCAAAAGACTAACAACAATCTTTAAAATATTACACAGAAAACCAAAGATTGAGCAGCACGAACCTAATATTAGTTTTATATTGAATATTGTTGAAGTAGATACCAAAGTAGTCCCTTCTCTAATTAGGGAAGTCATCCTCTAATGAATTCCTTATATATTTATAGAGTAAGTTGTATCTGAATGAAACCTCTCATGATTGGTCACTTTTTAATTATATCATAAAATAATTTAGTCTTTTCAAGAGAGAGGGGCTACTTTTTTTTGTTTAAGTTGGATCTCAACTTAGTTGTAGAGAAGTAGATGTAAAAATCCAACATGGACAGCTAAATGAAGATGTAATACATTAGAATAATCAGACATTATTATTATTTGATGATAATTTTACAACAATTTTCCTCAAGGCACACAAGAAAAGTGTAAAGATACCAAAGGGTATTTATTAGAGCAACATCAGAAATTGTTAATAAAGAAGGTGGTTGTTTTTTTTACGGTGCTTAATCCACTTTCAACAATATTTCAGTTATATCGTGGGGTCAGTCTTATTAAAGGAGGAAACTGGACATCTGGAGAACCCAGAGAAAACTACCAACCTGTGGCAGATCACTGACAAACTTTACCACATAATGTTGTACCAAGTACACCTCACCTGAGCAATCGAAAAAGGACAGACAAACAAATAAAAAGTAATTAAAAGAATTATCACAAATCCATTGTCTATAGCTAGCTATATACTAGTAAGTTATAATACCTTTATCCAATTGATATTCAATTGAATATTATACCTACAAAATGTAAATAAAAATCAATGGCAATTTCTAGGTACACTTGTAACAGATGATGTCATGGATATCATCATGTATACAATGAATCATATCTACATGTATGACAGCTGTACTCCTATCTACATGTAATAATATACAGTAATCAACTTTATATGATGGTGTAGAGGGAAATCAATCAACAAAATAACTAGATGTTGTTTTAATGCCTAATTTGATTCAAATATAAAAAAAATATTCATTTAAAATATTGATAGGTATTACCAGTACACATCCATTATAAACATCAGACAGTGTGGGTTAGGGTTATGGTGTAAAAAGCCATTTTCAACAATATTTCAGTTACATCATGGTGGGCAGTTTTATTGGCGGAGGAACCTGGAGAAAACCACATATCTGCTGTAAGTCACTGACAAACTTTATCACATAATGTTTTATCAACAAAATGAACATTAATCCCTCACTTCAAATCATTCAATACAAAAAGACCATGACACATGCTGATGGAATTCCAGGTTCTGACTTAGTATGCAATTATTCTTAAGACTAAGGTACATCACCCTCAGACATAGGTAACCTTAGACTAGAGTCTCTGAGCCTGTGTCGCTCACCTTGCATTCCGCTCTGAAGAAACTTAATACAGAACATTCCATAGCCTATAGGGGTGGGGTATGATTAAGTTGCCTAGTCACTCTGATCATAAATATATATGGCTTAGGGATGGTGATATCAACCATTAAAAAGTTCACTTCAGGTAGTGGGTGAGGTATGACCCCCCAGGACATGAGCTATATTAATTTGCCTAGTCACCCTGAACATAAATACATGTATATATGGTTTAGGGGTAGGGATCTCAATCATTAAAAAGTTAACTTCAGGTAGGGGTGGGGTATGACCCCCATGGCCTGAGCTATAAGGCATTTAATTTGCCTAGTCACCCTGATCAGAAATATATATGGTTTAGGGGTGGGGATCTCAACCATTAAAAAGTTTACTTTAGGTAGAGGTGGGGTATGACCCCCCGGGGCCTGAACTATAAGGCATTTAATTTGCCTAGTCACCATGATCATAAATATATATGGTTTAGGGGTGGGGATCTCAACCATTAAAAAGTTCACTTCAGGTAAGGGGTGGGGTATGACCCCCGGGGCCTGAGCTATAATGCATTTAATTTGCCTAGTCAACCTGTTCATAGATATATATATGGCTTAGGGGTAGGGATCTCAACCATTAAAAAGTTCACTTCAGGTAGGGGGTGGGGTATGACCCCAGCAGGCCTGAGCTATAAGGCATTTAATTTGCCTAGTCACCCTGATCATAAATATATATGGTTTAGGGGAGAGATCTCAACCATTAAAAAGTTCACTTCAGGTAGTGGGTGGGGTATGACCCTGGGGCCTGAGCTATAATGCATTTAATTTGCCTAGTCATCCTGATCATAAATATATATGGTTTATGGTGGGTATCTCGGTCACATTTTTTTTACAGATTCATTTTAACTGTATTATACTAAAGAATGTCAATATTTAAATTAGAGTTATCTCTCTTTCCACAGAAAACAGATTTTTTAGAAAGCATATAATCATAAACATGAATTGCCTGTGGCGGCCATGTTTGTTAATAAATCCGGACGAAATGAGCAATCTTTATAGAGGACCTTCCATAGATGCTTCTTACCAAGTTTCAATTCATTTGGATAAGTAGTTTCAGAGGAGAAGATTAAAAAAAATAGGCCAATCAGAAACAAGAATCGCCTGTGGCGGCCATGTTTGTTAATGGATCGGGATGAAATGAGCAATCATTATAGAGGACCTTCCATAGATGCTTCCTACCAAGTTTCAATTCATTTGGCCGAGGGGTTTCAGAGGAGAAGATTAAAATGTGAAAAGTTAACGGACGACGGATGCCAAGTGATGGCAAAAGCTCACATTGCCTTCGGAAAGGTGAGCTAACAATATTGGCTATCATGTTTAGGGACTTCGGTTTTCTTGTTCCAAAAGTTTTTGAATTACATGGCATTTCAATCTTTTGAGCGAATGAGCGATTGTTGCTTAAAGCCAAGTGAGCAATTTTTCAGCTATATTATGGAGAGAACAAGTTGCATTTTGATGAGATGATGTCTCCTTTGTACCAGATGCCGAGTTGAATATTTATAGTGCTAGCTCCCCAATACACCATGGGAAGACATATCACTCTACTCTGACACATTATTCCAATTCTGAGCCAACCAGTTTGTTCCTACTACTTAATGTCATGTGTTTGTCGGAGAAGCAGCAAATACCAATTTCATAATCTTTGGTTTGACCTGACCATTGCTCGAACTCACGATTTATCGCACTAGAGGCGAGAAGGCTAACCATTACACTATCGGTGTGTTCAATCTTTTGACTTTGAGTTTACCTGATGAAGGTTATTCCAGAAATGCTTAATGACATTAAATTTGATATCTTAATTTGTATTACTATCATCAGGTCTATAGCTCTGCTTCTGGACTATTAGTTCCAAATTAAAGGGTTTCATCTTCCAATAGCAACTTTTTACTGAAGTGCCCGTACAAAGCAATGAAAGTGAGCAGTCATGTAATTTTGTGTATTATGGGTATCAATTTTGCCTCTTTGTATGATTTCTGTATTGGATTTTGGAACTGTTGTGACAGTGTGGTATTTTTTGTTAGATTTTGGAACTGTTGTGACAGTGTGGTATTTTTTGTTAGATTTTGGAACTGTTGTGACAGTGTGGTATTTTTTTGTTAGATTTTGGAACTGTTGTGACAGTGTGGTATTTTTTGTTAGATTTTGGAACTGTTGTGACAGTGTGGTATTTTTTGTTAGATNTTATAAGAGATAAAGGTTAAGTTTAAATAGCAAAAATGTGCAGCATGTCAAGATCTACATACCCTGCAATTTTTAAGTAATTCCCGTTACCCATTTTGGAGTTATTGCCCTTTTTTCATCAAATGTTCTAAATTTTAATACTTTCATCTTATATCTCATAAACTATTTGACACCACTCGTCCATCCAGGGGCCATTACCGATTTCGCGCGGTTTTTATGAGTGAAAATACGTGCTGCATTTTTAGCTCACCTGGCCCAAATGGCTATGTTAGCTATTGCCATCACATGGCGTCCGTCGTAAGCTTTTTCAAAGATCTTCTCCTCTGAAACTACTAGACCAATTGGAACCAAACTTGGTCTGAATCATCACTAGGGTGTCTAGTTTCAAAACTGTGTCTGGTGATTCCGTGTACCAATCAACATGGCCACTGTTACTAAAAATAGAACATGTGGTAAAATTGCAGGTTTTTGGGTAATAACTCAAAAACCGTTAATAATATCAGAAATCTGACCAGGGTAAAAATGAAAAAAATGCCCTTTTTTCATCAAATATTTTTCGTCTTTTATTTCAAAAACTAGAAAAGATAAAGGTTAAGTTTTAATTGCAAAAATGTGCAGCATATCAAGATCTACATACCCTGCAATTTTTAAGTACATCCCATTACCCATTTTGGAGTTATTGCCCTTTTTTCATCAAATGCTCTAAAATTTAATACTTTCATATATCTCAAAAACTATTAGAGATAAATGTCAAGTTTAAACTGCAAAAATGTTCTGCATGTCAAGATTTACAAAAAAGTTCCCACAGTTGAAAATGTCCGACAACTGTGTGAAGAGTTATTCCTCATGAAATGCATTTTTTGTTGACTCACTGCTTTTGGTTACTCAAATAATCAAAGGGAAGCAACTCTATTACAAAATGTGAAGTAGCAAAAGCTAAATTTTGAGAATCATTGACATTTATGTTTTTTACAGCAATGTTGATAACTTACATTTAAGGGGGAACCCCTGCCCAAATTTTTTTTGGAGAGGGGGTCTGCAATGCTGAGGGCTACATTTATTATTTTTTTTACCGAAGTTATTGACTGATGTTGTAATTATACCCAGGTGAGCTATACAGGCTCCTGGGAGCCTCTAGTTGCATTTAAGGGGGGTGTTTTTTTTTATACTTTCTATTGCCAATATTTCACCTTTAAAATATTTTCTGTAATACACGGAATCACTACCGAAATGCGGAATTGTCTCTACCGTAACAGTCTACTCTTTGCGTCACATTTTCATATTACATTCTGCGTGTCTTGAAATTAATTTCATAAAAATCTGCATAGAGATAGCTTTAAAATATGTTTTTTAAATGTGGTTTTATATGAAATATATAGTGAAAAATCGAAGGTGACCCGACGAATAATTATGTCCATGGACTAGGTACCTAGATTAGATTAGATTTCAGTTGCATGTATATTCATATTAATTCCTTACATCATCGATATGACTGGAACCAGCAATTTACGGCGATATCAGAAAAATACGTACCATAACTCGGTTAAAAAAGACAGATCACCAATTAACCTCCATCTTCACTCTGTTCACCATGGTTGTTTTTCTTGTTATGCTGAAAAACAAGTCTGGACTTTCTAGGCAAATACTTTACTTTTGGGAGATGATCTTTCAAATCAGTCCAGCTGTACGTCAAGCGAACAAAACGATTTAACACCACTTACCCCTGGATCACAATTCATTTTTTTCTTCTTTTCTTTCGTCTGCTAGATTTTTCTGCAATTCGCATGAAGTATTGGAATACCAAAAACATCTTTTACAGTTTTTTATGTATCAAAATCAGATGATACAATATCCAATTTCATATAGAATGTTTAGTATTATTTATTACATTGCTTTGGGATTGGGATTTTCATGTTATAACATATGGAAAACATGACCATGGACGGCCAAAATGAGTGACGTGTTTTTGTAGTGCCACAAATCCTGCACATTAAAGACCTATTTTGTAGATTTCTAAACAGAGTATGCACATTTTAGACGCTACAAACGACTAATTTTTCGTCCCTATAGTGGCTGTTCGTCGTACGCTAAGCAATAGCCAAGCAATCAGTAATTTGTAGAGATATTTAGCAATACTAGTATATGTATATAACTATAATTGATTTGATTTGATTTTTGATTTTTGGTGTTTTAACGCCACTTTCAACAAAATTAATTTCAGCTATATCATGGCGACCAGTTTTAGTGGTGGAGGAAGCCGGAGAGAACCACCGACCATGGGCAAGCAACTGGTAAACTTTATCGCTTGCGGCTGCGAGTCGAGTGCACCCTTTTTGTAATTTACAAAGCCGGGCGCGAACCCACGCCGTATTGGTGATAGTCTTGTATGAGGTGTTAGATCCAGCGACCTAACTCATTGAGCCACCAGGACCCCTAAAATATAATTGAAGAATAGTCCAATGTATACAAGACATTTTCGCATTATGGTCTGTAATGGTTCAATTATCTTTTAAATGGTCATAGCCAAATATTTATAATTTCAGTTTGTCACAGATTGTGAAAAACTTAATAGGAGAAAAAAAGTAAAGGATTCCTTCAAAATGTGTTTATTCAATATAAATGGTCACACCTTTACAGCCATAGGGACCGTCGTGGTCGTGATCGTATGGTAGTTGGATTTATAACTACTTGTGCATATCACCACTAACGTTTTGAGTTCAATTCTCGCTCGGGCGAGATGTATTCGATGCAACTTTATGTGATAAAGTTTGTCAGTGACTGAGACATGTCCGTGGTTTGTTTTCTCCGGGTACTCCGATTTCCTTCACGAATTAAACTTACCTCTAACTGGAATATTGTTGAAAGTGGCATTAAACGCCATTAACGTAAACCTTCACAGGCAAGAGTAACTCGATGTTCTGAAAATACATTTTACATTGCAGACTAAACCAACACGACTTTCAAAATTGCCGAACTGTTCTTATACTGATACTCAGACTGGATGTTCCGTGAATGTTAACACTACTTTAATAGAGCCCTTAGAAGAGGTAGGCTCCATCTTCCAGTTGATCGGTGAACTGTCTTGTTCCAATGAGGATTTGACACTAAATGCACGGTTAATTCGATGTGTAGATGGCATGGACCTTGTACTCTATAAGAAAGCATTGGAACTCCAACGCCAGTACTTTAAAGATCGTCCAAAGATGTTTTGATAGCGGTGATTAGAGCTACATTTGATATACATATGGCTGTCTGGACTGTTTACACCATCAATCATGCATTGTAATGGGTTATACTCACGATAAGATGTGTATGACAGTGTTTTGTAAACTGTGGTCAGTGTTGATGCATAATGTGTTGTGCAGTATGATAATTAGTGGATATTTTTATTGTACAGAAAGTCGGGCAAACATGGTAGAATGTGTTGGACTTGTACTATCAACATTAATATATCATACTTGTATGCTATGAGTGCATGTTTAAGAACTTGCTAAAAGTTATTCAATAAAAGCATCATGCTCACGAAATTAGATATTTACATTGTGTTTCATCCAAAATATATTTAAAACTGAATCACATCAGTGGTGTAATGGTTAGCGTGCTCGCCTCGAGTGCTGTAGATCATAGGTTGAACCCAGATCGGGTGAAATCAAAGACTATAAAATTTGTATTTGTTGCTTCTCCACTAAGCATGCAGCATTAAGGAGAAAGAGCATAGGCTGGTTAGCTCGGAATCAGGATAATGTGTCCGATTGGGACGACATGTCTACCTGCGGACTGTTGTTTCAGTGAGCTAGCACTATAAAAATTCAACTAAGCGTGTTGGTCTAGTACAAAGCGGACTACATCATCATTTCATTAAAACTTAAGTTGTTCTCGCAATGATATAGCTGAAAAAAAATTGCTGAGTTGGCGCCAGTTAAACAACAATCACTCAATATTTGAAAAATGAATAATACTGTGGTATCAAGAATTATCAACAAATTAAAAAAAAATCAACTAACAAACAAACAAAAAGCTGAAAAATACGTCAAGATTTCTGATGGAGACAGAATTCAAAAGGCCATTCGGAGAGAATAAACTTCCCTTGACATGTTGAATATAAATATATATATTGTACCAGGTATATTGTGAGATACAAATGTCTTGAGGGGTCCCTGTAAAGTGAGAAACGGAACAGAAACGAAACACAGCGAAACGAATCGAAACCGATCTGTAAAGTGAGAAACGAAACGAAACAGAATATATAAACTGAGAAACGGAACGAAACGAGATCATTCAATGAATTTAACAAAAAAATCATTCCGCGTCCGTTTATACTATATGTTCGAGTATATCTAAGAAACTTTACTTTGTAATCGAAGATGCATTTTACACTTGCGCTGTATATTTCATTTGGCAAAAGTCGTGTACATTCCCAAATGAAAATCAACACTGCCCAATACCTTATAAATGTATAATCAACCAATTCAATTTTATCATGATAGATGGACATATTAAAATATTAATTTGGCATTGCAAATTGACGAAATACTCTATTTGAGTTCACTAAAACGTTCTGAATGACATATCGTGTATATGCTAGACCTGTGTAGATAATCACGCAAAATTGCATCACCCGAGGCAGAATTCCTTTCAAATTAATATAGATCTGGAGAAAACGTGCCCAATGAATTATCTAGGGTCTAAACAAAATATAGGTTGTATAATGTAGCGCGACCCTATCTAAAATCTAGTGCCTACAATAGTTTTTTTTTTATTACATTTTCTCAACAAGCCCTATTAAAGTCAGAACATCTGCCCAATATGTAAAAAAATATTTCATACCCACCCTACCCTACCTAACTTTTCCACAATGTTAGCCTAAACACACAATTATGTTTATAGGCCTAATGGGAAAATATCAATTAAGTTTCCACATTTTCAAAATCCACTCAAACGAGCCCGGGAAATTAATTGCATCTGTGTTGGCGAATACGTGAAAGTGAAAAATATAGG
>MJUT01006050.1:191354-207747 GCA_002080005.1 Gigantidas platifrons
ATCGGACCTTCGGAGTATCGGCCCTTCGGACTATCGGACCTTCGGGGTGTAACCAATGAAATAATCACCAATACACAATTAAAACCAGCCACGGAAATCTTCTAATTTAAAACTCTTCTTATCAACAGTATACATTTTCTTCAGACAATGGCGATGCAATTATTACCAATTAAGAAATCAGATTTATCTAATCTGAGCGGGCGATACACAAAAGTTGAAATCAGTGCATCTAAATGAAATGATTGGAGGCGGGCTTCAATACTGAAAAAATACACTCATGGACGATACACATCAAAATGGCAATACACACATAATATATACAACCGGCTGGTAAGATATCAGGAAAATGAAGGCATACGTTGTATTAAAATTAGTTTCAAATGTTTCTTCAACGTTGTCAAAAGAATTTTCGGAATCAAAAGCTACATACCGCTAGTGACAGGTTTTCGGAATAAAGCAGTCCAATATCAAAAGTACAATTCCAGTTAAAAATATCAATAGTATGCTCCAGTGTTACAATTTTGAATAGGTTGGTTGAAAGTTCCGTCAGTAATATCGAAAAGTCCAATCATTTCTACGGCCACGTGGTCGACAAAAATTTTCAAAATTCAATCAAATATTGACGGGGAATTAAGTCCAGCAACATGTAACACACAACATATAAAGAACACACAGGAACATTTGGGTTTCTCCACCATGTAATAGGCTAGGGGGACACATCCCTAGTCTACCATCTTTATCTTCACTGGCCGAACAAAAACACGTCTGCTGCCATTATCACATTTATTAAAAACTCCCTAAAATAATACGTCACAATCACAAAACGCGGGAAAAAAGGGAAACAACTTACATTTACAAAAACATATATGACCATACAAATACTGATATATAACAAAACGTTGAATTAGCCAGGAGCAACATTTTCGTGACTTGAATGAATGACGTCTGCTTTTAACTTCGATCATTTTCACATTTTCACTTCCAGTTAACATGTGCTCAATTTTGTAAATTTACGAATGATGGTTGAATGTAAATATTGCGATTGTCGCCTTGTTGTACATATATTATTGACATAAATTGTAGTAATGTTGTTACCAGTCCACTGCCGATTCGTCACTGCATTGATTTTTCTCTCGTAATTTCATCTTCAGTTCAAACTGTCAGCCCTTAACGGCCACGCGGGCACCTTGCTAGCCAGGTTATTTATGTAAATGTGCATGCGCACTGGACGTAACGTGTCACTTTGAAAACTATCACTTGTCGGTTAAAACACAGTTATTACGCTTTGACAACAGTACTCACACTTATAACGTGAATCCTTCAGTCCATCTGGATATATCCATTTCACTTTGGCGGCCTGTCAGTTCGTTAACTTTGTGGAATCTGTCATTCCTAGCGGCCGACAATAATACAGTACACATACAGTTTTGGCTGTTCTATTTACTTTACCGACCGGCACACGTTACTTCCGGATGTCTGCACATCCTTTATTTATATGTTGCTATAGAAATTTGTTTACGTATCGTATAAAGAATTTTATATGTATAAAAGTATGAATTATTTTATTTTTACAATTTTTAGAACTTATTGAGAAAATTACGTATTCAGAAGGAATGATTGGCTAGCTATATCCAACATTCCAACTTCCCACAAAATTCCAACAAATCCAACAAGTGACGTAAATTTCGTTTGGGAAAACGCTGAGTTAGGGCAGTCTTGCTTAAAACTTTGGATTGAATAGTTCGTATAATTTTTGCTCTTTCGAACTTTTGTAAAATTGGCTAAATTCATGTAAATTTTGTTCNAATATTTGAAAAGTTAACTAAAACAAAACGGAAAATGTTTTCTTATTTTTAAACGTCGATTTTCATTTTAGCGGACTCTTAAGGAGCCGGTTTCCTAACTTTTGATCAGTTGCCTTAAGCAGTTTGTTAGGTTTACTTTTAAGATTTGATTTCATTTAGCAAGTTGATCTTGATAGCAAAGTTTAATTTAATTTTCATACGGAACATTTTGTTCCCCCTATTGTGAACAGTATGCGTTCACCAGTCTTATTATAAATAGGCATAACTAGGAATAAATAGGACAATATTTGGCTTTAGTACACGGCTTTCACAAGGAGTGTTTGCCACTAAATGATTTCAGTTTAGAAAGGATCTAAACTGAATTTAAACTCAAGTGTTGATCTGGGAAGGACCTAGACATCACTCTTTTAAATTTTTGACTCTTGTGTTGATCCAGGAAGGACCTGGACTTCACTTATATTTTTGTGTGAATAGCTCATAAGGAATCAGCTATATTAAAATTAATATTGTTGGAAAAGGATTCTGACAAACTTCATAGAAAATGTTTACACACTCCTGTGGTTAGACTTAGTAATTGTTAGGTACAAGACTCGCCCCTTTTTACATTATTTAACCATATCAGTCACTAGGTAGCTTTTATTTTTGAATCACATGAGTTTTATTGTCTGAGCAGTGGACTGGACTAACACAATTTTATTGAAACATTATAATCTGTTGAATTTGACGTTGTTGTACAATATTGATATATTATGTTGAGAACATGAATAAAACATGGAAATATACAAATCTTGCTACTTTAGATACCCAAGTATAAATAGTTTGCATTAAAGTTTTATCAATTGATAGTCGCTTGTGCGCTACAATATAAATATTCCAAGAGACTGTGTTGTTTTGCAACAATATGATGTTATGATTTATTGTCAAGAATACGGTATTGTTACCGGTTGTAAACAAATAGTAGAAGTTGTAAGATTGAGCAATCAAGCGATAACAAAACAAATTAAATTTTCTCGTGATCGCATGAGACCTTTAAACACAAAATTATACATATTCTCCCACTATATGATTTATTATAAGATACATGTTACTGTTGTTTGTTGTATACAAATGAAAAATCGTAAAATTGTGGAATTAAGCGATAGATATATATGTTGTTGTTTTTTTCTAACGCATGAGGCTTTAGATCATAATATTACACTTTATTTATTTATGTTATGTCAATTTCTATTGCAACTATAAATATAAATGGGCTGAGAGATGATAAAAAACGTAGAACTTTTTTTGATTGTATGATTAGTAAAAAAATCAATGTAATATGTGCTCAAGAGACGCACTGTACAATTTCTGAAATAGAACACAGGTACGTGTGGATAGGACCCTATGTCCCCCCCCTTTTTTTTTAACATCAATTTTTTTCATATAAACAACATTTTGCAACTTTGTATGTATCACTGTATGACATATATACAATAAATTCAATCAAACAGTAGTTTCTATCCATGCCGGGTTTCTGACATAATATAAGAGAGAAGGTAAGTCACTTCGGTTTGTTTACATTGGGGTACCTGTTGGCGATTCATCTTAAATTTACTGAATAAAAAAGGCCTACCTGTCTGGAAATTGGCTTTTTCCGCCTCTATATATATTTTTCTCCCTGAAAACACACATCAATATTTTTTTACAGCAGCTGACAACTCTCCTTGGAACACTTTTCCCTCGCGATTTGCGATTTTAAAACGACATTTTTGTAAACCAAGTTCTAAGCTACGGAAGTGTCGTTACTAGCGCCATCTGTGTGGTCATTTGATACGGTAAAACGCGAGAGTTCCGGGTAAATCAAATCTGGCGCCAAAATATTCCCGAACTGTTTATCCGGAACTCTCGCGTTTAACCGTATCAAATGACCACACAGATGGCGCTAGTAACGACACTTCCGTAGCTTAGAACTTGGTTTACAAAAATGTCGTATTAAAATGGCAAATCGCGAGGGAAAAATGTTCCAAGAAGAGTTGTCAGCTGCTGTAAAAAAAATATTGATGTGTGTTTTCAGGGAGAAAAATATATATAGAGGCGGGAAAAGCCAATTTCCAGACAGGTAGGCCTTTTTTATTCAGTAAATTTAAGATGAATCGCCAACAGGTACCCCAATGTAAACAAACCGAAGTGACCTACCTTCTCTCTTATATTATGTCAGAAACCCGGCATGGATAGAAACTACTGTTTGATAGAATTTATTGTATATATGTCATACAGTGATACATACAAAGTTGCAAAATGTTGTTTGTATGAAAAAAATGGATGTTAAAAAAAAAGGGGGGCACATAGGGTCCTGTCCACACGTACCTGTGAAATAGAATCATGGAAAAACTTGTGGAAAAGTTCTGGTGGACGCGAAAGTAGTTGGAATTGTGGAGTAAAGGCATCGCGAGGGGTAGGGGTCTTATTATATGATATTGATGCTACTGTTAAAGAAATTAATTCCGATGATTTTGGGCGTATATTGTCATGTGAATTAAAATACGAAAATAAAACTTATATAATAACAAACGTGTATTGTCCAAATGATAGTGGGGTTAGAAAAACTTTTATTAGAGATATTGATCCTTATGTGACAGATGGAAGTCTTACTGAAAAAATGCATATACTCACTGGCGATTTTAATTGTGTTTTAGATAAGGAAATATATCGTTATCCTTCTCGTAATTATGATGATACGGGGGCGAAAGAACTTAAGACTATTATGACGAAAAATAACCTAACCGATATTTGGAGAGAAAAAAATCCGTCATTGAAAAAATACACGTTTAGAAGAGGTAATTCCAAATCACGTATAGACTTAATATTGATAAGTGAAGAACTTTCCTGTCATATCATTAACATTAAAATAATTCATTGTCCGTTCAGTGATCATAATATTAAAATTATGAAATTAAATGTATGCGATATCACTAGAGGGTCTGGTACCTGGATAATGAATTTGCATACAATTAGATCTGATTATTTTCGACAAGTGTTTACAAATTGGTGGGTATATTGGAAATTAGAAAAGAAATCTTTTTCAAATTTGAGGGAATGGTGGGACATAGCCAAAATTAAAATTAAATCGATAACTATAGAAGCATCTACAAAGGTAAACATTAAAACTGACGACGCAAGGTTAAGAGCTAAAGTTAATTGGTACGAGCAGGGGGGAACAATCAACTAAATATTTTTTTAACCTAGAGAGAAAAAATGGGCAAAATAAATTATGGCAAAAAATCAGGGGTATAGTTGGTAATTTAAAATATGATATCGACGAGATACTAGATGAACAGATAAATTTTTACTCAAATCTATTTTCGACAGAAGGGTGGGATAAAAGTGTAGCAGAGGAACTGGTTACTCATATGGATAAAAAATTAACATGCGACGAAAGTGAAGAGTGAAAAGGACTTGACAATTAATGAAATTAAGAAAATAATTTTTTCGATGAAACAATGCAAATCACCTGGATTAGACGGAATTATAAATGAATTTTATCAGTTATATTGGGATACAATAAAGAAAGATTTATTTGAAGTATTACTAGAAATTTTTGATAAATTTGAAATATGTGATTGCCAGTGTCGCGGAATGTTGACATTACTTCATAAAGGGGAGATAGAGATGACATACGTAACTGGCGTCCAATAACATTATTAAACAGTGATTATAAAATCATGTCAAAACTTTTAGCAAATCGCATGAAGCCAGTATTAAACAAAATTATTCATACTGATCAAAAAGGATTCGTAGAAGGGAGAAATATCAGTGAAAATAATCGTATAATTGATGATATCATAGAATTTGTAGATAATGAAGATGAGGAAGGTGTAATTATTTTTGTTGATCAGCAAAAAGCATTCGATAGGATGGAATGGGGGTGGTTAAATTATGTTATGGAATGTTTTAATTTTGGACAAAAATTTCGTGAATGGGTTTATATGTTATTTAAAAGGGGAAAAACCTGTATAAAAACAAATGGTTTCATATCAAAATTTTTCGCAATATCGCGTTCAGCCAGACAAGGATGTCCTGCTGCACCGATATTGTACATTATTTAGGCAGAGCCGATGGCTTGTGCTATCCGAAACACTCCGGCAATACATGGTATCAAACTACCCGACTGTGAGGGCAGCCCGTAAAAGAAGCAAAAATATGCATGTTTGCAGATGACACGCAACTCTTAAATAAAAACGAGGAATCTGTGGAACAATCCTTTTTAATTCTTTCGAAATTTGAAAAGGCATCCGGCTCTAAGATAAATTATGAAAAAACAAAAGGATTATTTATTGGTAGATTAAGGGGAAAACGACCAGATTAACTAACATATCATAGATTTCAGATAATATAAAAACGTTAGGAGTTTTTCACGGGTACAATATAGACACCGATAACATTTGGAAAAAAATTATAAATAAAATGAAAAGCTGCACTCAGGTTTGGAAAACCAGAAATTTAACCATTAAGGGAAAAACTGTAATCGTTAAAAATTTTCTGTTAGCTCAAATGGGATTTGAAACTGAAATGAGGGGGATACCAGAGAAATATACAAAAGAGGTGAATGATTTGATTTGGAAATTTCTGTGGGACAATAAACCAAACCAAATAGAAAGAAACGTATGTTGCTTAAATATTAATGAAGGAGGGATGGGAATGATTAACATAGACAATTTTGTCAAAAGTAAACAGATAAAATTTATATACAAAATAATCAACAGTAAGATGGACTCATGGAATGCGATAGTTAAATACTGGCTACAGAAATACGATAATAAATTTGGAGTTGATTTTTTTCTTTGTAAATGCTCCGATATTAAAGGTTTAGATATTGCATCCATTCCAAAATACTATCAAGACGCTATACAAACATGGAACATTTTTTTGGGTCATGCTCTACGGAGTCTAAAAATGATATTTTAGATAAAAACATATTTGGTAACTCTGAGATCAAATTTAACAGAAATCCACTTTTTTTCAATCGTTTTTTAGAAATAATATATTTAAAATAAACGATATATGGGACAAAAACAATAATACCTTTGTTGATAATCAGACTATATTTAATAGACTGGATGATAAAAGGAACTGGATATCAGAATGGGCAAAAATAAAAAAAATCAATACCAGAAAAGTTGGTTAAGAAATGAAAATCAGAGGATAACGAAAAGATAAAAAAAAAATCATTAGGTTTAAATATAGATAGTAATTTGAATATTAGAAATCATAATAATAAAATAATTGTTCCAAAAGAGCTGAAACTGAAGAATATCCAGAAAGAAATACGTAAACCAATCACGCCAAAATGTCAATTAAAATGGGATACATTGTATGAAAAGAAATTTAACTGGATATCTATTTGGTATATACTGAACCAGATTAAATGTAAACAACGCATTATCCAGTTCCAATGGAAATGCTTGCATAACATTGTCTATTCAGAATATAGATTACAAAAAATGGGAAAATCAAATGGTCAATGTCATTTTTGTACAAATGAAATAGAGTCCCTTATGCATTTGTTTTACAGGTGTCATAAAATTAAGCATGTCTTAGATGAACTAAAACACATTTTTAATAAAAATTTTGAAAAGAATATAGTTCTTGTTGAGGAAAACTTAATCATTGGGGTATATGAGGGAGAAATAACTGAAGATCTACTTTTAGTGAATTTGGTAATTTGTATATTAAAATGGGTAATTTGGAAAGCAAGAAATTATATAAAATATAATAAAAGCATTTACAGGGAAGCAATAATTATCACAAATCTAAAAAATGAACTTAGAAGTAACATACAAATGATGATTAAAAACCCATAAGTTCGAAACTTATATAACATTAGGAAATTACAGTTATTATTGGATACATTATGAATTTAGTTGTATTAATTATTCCTTTCATTGTTTACTGTATAAAACTGTATGTTTATAAATTGAATATGAGAGATAAAATATGATTTATTTGCTGATGGTATTGTATTCTTACTACCAGTATTTATTATTAAATTATATTATTCATTGTAAATATTTGTAAACCTCTGAGGTTTCCTGGCACCCAGAGGTAAATTGTCCACAGGTAGATATAATAATTTAAAAAAAAATATGTGTCATTTTGGTCTGTCATGAATATGGGCATGTTTGGGTAGAAGAATTCACAGAAAGTCAGTTTCAGAGATAGAAAGCGTATGGTTTAACAATAGACCTGCGGCTCTTTTCACAAAAATTCTTAAGATAAAAAATTGTCGTATGTGTAAAACTAAGATTAAAAAGAGTTTCACAAAAATACTTACGATAATCTTAAGTGTAAAAATAGTCCTAACTTTACGTGTAAAACTACCCTGTCGTAAGTGTAAAATGTTTATCTTAAGAGAAATAGCTGTCTTATCTTTTATCGTAAGTGAAAAAAATCGAAAACAAATCCGATTAATTCTTTTAATTTTATATTTCAAATTGGGAACGATCGACAATCGAAAAGACTACTAGCAAACTTGGTAAAAATTCTTCTTTTTATTATTATTATTTTTATTTAAAAAAAATGGAATACGGGATTTTCTTCTAGATATCTACAGTCTCCGCTTACACAAGTTTTGTATGAACAGTCGCTTTAGGATTGGAAGTTTCTGGATCCAATGATACCGTTTTGATTGTGCCTTATATTAGTAAAATAATTTATTAATTTCTGGCAACTTCGATGATCATCAAACACTCTGGCAATACATAAACTTGTGTACATTCTTCTGTTATATTAATATAAATATATAACAGGGATATTTATTCGTCTTCGTGATTGATAGATGATAAACACATCTTAATTTGGGTTATCTCAGAAAAATCCGAATAAATTTTCATCAGTAAAAGAACAAGTGTTTAATTTTATGTGGGATGGGATTAATTGGAAAAAAAGGGGGGTAAATATTTTGCTGACAAACTTGTAACCGATAAAATGAATTATATGAATAGGTTTTTTTCACACTCCCTTAAAAAAATAATTCTACTTAAAGTAACCATGCATGGATGGTGACGCACAACTCCAAGTAATGATAATTATTATAGATCATTTTAATTTACATGCATTAGAAATGTTCCTTTATACGAAAATCATACCCGTTCATATTTTGTGCAGTTATTGGTGACCGATTCATATATTAGATAAAAATTCAATATAAACATACAAACACATCATAGCATAAAAAACTGCTTATAAATCAGTGCCGGGGATATTTTATAGAATAATTTTATTTAAAAAAAAAATGTTTTGTTGTGCTATGGAAATGAAACTTGGTTGCTAAGAAAGATGGTTTATGGTGTTTAACGCCCCTTTCAGCAATATATCGGTCAGTTTTATTGGTGGAGAAAACTGGAGTACTCGGAGAAAACCACTGTCCTGTCACAAGTCACTGACAAACTTTATCACATAATGTTGTATCGAGTACACCTAAGGAAGAATTTTTATCGTAAGTGTAATTTTAGTCCTAAGATTAAAATTTGTCGTAAGATAATCTTTGTGAAAAGGACTTAGGAATTGTCGTAAGATAATCTTAAGTGAAAAAGTTAGGACTATAGTTACGAATTTTTGTGAAAAGAGCTACTCATGGGGTGTAAGGTATATATAGGTTAATTAATAATCTCACATTTGCCGTCACTAGGCGTTCGTTCGTTTACGTTTCACATTTTTAACTCAAGTTGTTCACATTTACCTTTGATAACTTAGATAAGATTAGATTATAGAATGGTTACATTACATTTCCAAAATTGGTGGATGTGTGAGAAATGTTTAGTGCTTGTTGAGAAAATGTAATAAAAAAAAAACTATTGTATGTACTAGATTTGGGGTATGGTCGGGTTACCCTATGCAAACAATATTTTTTGTTTGACCCTAGATTTGGGCACGCTTTCTCCTGATCTACATTGTATATTAATTTAAAGGGAGTTCTGCCTCGGGTGATGTAAATTTGCGTGATTATCGAATGACAGAAATCCTGTATATATGTCATTCCGAACTTTTTAATGAACTCAAATAAAGTATTTCGTCTATTTACAATGCTAAATTAATATTTTAATGTGTCCATCTATCATGATAAAATTGAATTGGTTGATTATACATTTACTATTAGAAGACTTTTTTGCCAAATGAAATATATAGCATAAGTGTAAAATACTGTACAAATACATCTTCAATTACAAAGTAAAGTTTCTTAGATATACTCGAACATATAGCTTAAACGGACGCGGACGTCGAAGAATGATTTTTTTTAGAATTCATTGAATGATCTCGTTTCGTTTCGTTTCGTTTCTCAGTTTGCATATTCTGTTTCATTTCGTTTCTCAATTTACAGATTTTGTTTCGTTTCGTCGTATTTCGTTTCGTTTCGTTTCGCTGTGTTTCGTTTCTGTTTCGTTTCTCACTTTACAGGGATCCTGTCTTGAGTTCTGTAGACGAGAAATATCCGCCACGAATTGAAATGGTGACCAACACAATATATACACTCCGACAAAAGTTAAGCACCACCCTATATTTTTATCGATATATTTTTTTACATCAATACTGTTAAAACAATAAAATAGATATCACCATTTTTCTTACACTTCTTAAAAGACTATTGGCTCTAAAATTACTAATCTACGTATTTATCATTCTGAAAGACGTGACTATGACGTGGCAAAAATGGGGTTCAAAACAGGCGCTGGAAAAACGTAAAACCAGTTTGTCTTTGATGGAAGTTTTTAACATTGCATTAAAATGCAGAGTCTTCAGATTTTAAGAACTTTTAAATGCATCTATTGTGCGTATGTGTAAGACATAAAAATCAATAACGGAGTATATCCACCGCGTTTATTGTGAAGTTCTGTAACACACCTCATCATGCTTCGCACAAGACGCCTGTTGCCACTCCTGTAAGATAGCAGTTCTTAATTCGTCAATATTTTGACATTTTGGATTGCGGTGGTTAATTTTTCGACCAATAAAGTCCCATACATGCTCTATAGGGTTCATGTCTGGCGACATCGCAGGCCATTGAATTGTCTGAACAGCCTCTTGCTGTAAAAAATGTTGTACAATTCGGGATCTATGTGGCCTAGCGTTGTCGTCCATGAACATTGGCCTGTCAGCCAACACATGATTGTCGAAATGGAGGACTACGCGTGGAGCGAGCACATTGTCACGGTATTTTTGGCCTGTCAGATTACCATCAAGAACGTACAAGTCCATCTTACAGTCAAAGGAAAAACAACCCCAGACAGTTACACCCCCACCCCCAAAAGCAGTTGTGCCCAAAATGTGGTTGTCCTGAAATGAAGCAGTTCGTTGGCGCCAAACCCTTGCACGACCGTCGGTAGGGCGTAACAAAAAACGACTTTCATCAGACCAGTGGACCCGTCTCCATGTGCGAATAGTCCACCCCAAATGATCATGTGACCAGTCAAATCGAGTATGGCGATGACGTAATGTCAACTGTGGACGTTTTATGGGTCGTCGCGCTCGTATTCCCTGATGGTGGAGGCGTCTAATTACAGTGCGTGTGCTAATGTGGCATCCAAACGCTAAATTACCACGAAGTGCACAAACTGTACTGAACGACCGTTGCCGCGCCCGTCTGGATATGAGCCGGTCCTCTCTCGGCGTCGTTTTGCGAGGTCTACCTACACGTGGACGGTCAGTAACATTCCCCGTTTGACGAAAACGCTGCATCAGTCGTACAATGATGGAATGGTTAACCCTGAAGTGGTCTGCCACCCTTCTATGGCTAAAACCACCGTTATGCATACGTTTCTGGTATGGTTAATTTTCGCCGTACCATACCAAACCAATAGAAAATGAAACTTAAAACTCTACACCAAAAAAAAAACAGCTTTCGTTCGGAAACACAAATGTTGAAAAGTACACGTGGCACTTTGCACACCCTGTCATGTACACATAAATAAAAATCGATCAATAACCTGTTTCACAGGTAAGTAAGTATGTGTGTACAGGTAACGAAAACAGCAAACCGATTTGAAATAAGTTCATTATTAGAAAAGATATTATTGAAACAAGTCAGGTGGTGCTTAACTTTTGTCGGACTGTATTTACTCTACTGTAATTGTGTGGTATAGTAGTCCCCTGAAAAATCGTTGTCAGTGAAGTCAACTGCGTTACTCGAGCATTTCCATGATTTCGAGAGTTTATATTCATAACAAAACTTGTGAGTAGTCAGTCTCTCGTTCATTAAACAAATTCTTCTTTGCAAGAATTCAAAATATCTTTTAAGTTCTATCAAAGAGCACATTTAAGATATTAGTCTAATATATAATTCGTCGTAGTTTTTATATTCTCAGAATCTCAGAAAAGCAGTACTTTTGAAAATACCAATTTAATTTCGCTAAAAATTAAACATGAAGACATGAAACAATAAATGTAGGATTAAAGCAGACTGCGACAATGGAAAACCATTAAATAACAAATCAAACAGACCCGGGTAAAAAAAAATCTGAAATATACAGTAGCATGTGTTTCTGTGTTATTGGATTATTTCGCCAATGTAAGTTGACATTTTCTGGTCATTTTGATTTTTTGGAGTTTACGCACCGGCGTCACACTTAACTCCTCCTGAACCACTTGATAGAAACAACTATTTAAACTTGTGCATATACTTCCATAGATGTATGCCAAACATTCATCTGGGCACCTGTCATTGGGGCAGGGGGTCCCAGAACCAAATTGGTATTTTCAATGTGACCATAGAAAAATTGCACATGTTCTTTTCATATAGCATGAAGTTGTGCACCTGCAATGTTATTATTTTTTTAAGATTAATGTTTAGGGTTTTTCAGAGCCAAACGGTAATTTTCAAATGGTACAGAGGGGGTTCAAATATGTAATCCGCAACTTTTCATAGAGCTCTTAAATGAAGCCAACGAATTCACACATTTCCTTTTTGCAAGATTTGAAGTTGTGCATCTGGTATTTTTTTTCTTTAGCTCACCAGAGCCAAAAGCTCAAGTGAGCGTTTCCAATCATTTGTCGTCCATTGTCTGTATCCAACTTTTTACATCTTCATCTCCTCAATAACCATTGGGTCAAATCACAGGCACTCGAATTCCGGACCCCCCTTTTTTTCCTCAATTGGTCCCTCCCGCGATTATGGTATGGATCTTTGTCTGGAAGTACATCTTTGAGCCATTTATCCATATTTTACAACATTTAGTGTTACAACTCTCTCGTTAGATACTAACTTTTGTTTCCAGGTCCAGCTGCCGTTTTACTTAAATAAACCTAAAGGTAAGAAACAATCGTCAAAATACGAAGAGGGAATCCTCGCTTCGACTCGATATTTTACAACAACGCGCCAGTTTTTAAAAGGACCTTCGCTTGTCCTAGTCTCCAAAATGATTTCCCTTCATTCTTATCTAGTTGATACGTACGAACAACACATATTTATTGATGAAATTCAAGTTTATTCTCGACGAAACATCCAACTTTCCTCCACTCGTGCTGTTTCAGGAGGTTTACCGAGCATATTTTGTTTCGAGTTATTTCATTGGTCGGAAAGATTTTCGGAACTTTTTTTAGCTTGTTCTTCGCTACGCACGGCCAATCCATTTAGTATCAAGAGGCCTAATAAGCGGGAGATTTAAACCGCGAAAAAAAGTGGAAAGTAAACCTTTTCAGCCAGTGTGTTATAAATGCACCAGAAAAAAAAGACAAACCTAGTGACATGGTAAGAATATTGTTTGAAATGGAAAAATGCACTTCAAACAGAAAGTTTGACGGACGACCATTTGATCACTGAAATGATCATAGAGAAAGGGACACTTATTTATATCATAAAGCAAAAAAATATCAACATTTTTGTACCTAGGCTCATCACAAATAATTAATGACACCCCCCCCCAAAAAAAAAACCTCTCTTAATGCAATTTCTGATACCCAGTTTTGATTTAATCTGCTAGAATAAGTAAAACCATGAGGGTGAGTCTGAAAAATTCATGAAATATGGCGTGGGTTCGCACCCGGCTTTGTAAATAACAAAAAAGGAAGCACTCGACTCGCAGCCGCAAGTGATAAAGTTTACCAGTTGCTTGCACATGGTCGGAGTTCTCTCCGGGTACTCCGGCTTCCTCCACCACTAAAACTGGTCGCAATGATATAGCTGAAATATTGTTGAAAGTGGCGTTGAAACACCAAAACTCAAATAATGCAAATGGACATATGTTCAAATTCAACTACAGTTAAATCTTGATTTCTCGAACGCGAATGGTTCGAACACCACCCATTTCTCAATTCACTTTTTTAGTCCCGCAGGTGAAATCATTCCATATAATTTGCCAGCAATAACTCGAACAGCATACATTTCTAGAACATATGGATGATCCCTTCTAGTTCGAGCTACCAAGTTTCCACTGTAGAATATTTTTATATTCAGGAAAACGGATATTTATCAATCTGTACTCTGATATATAATTTTCTGTTGGTTTAGGTTTCAGTGGACTAAATCTATTTTCAGATTTACATTTCAGTCTTGGATTGAATACATTTCTAACTGACAATGTCATTGGGTGAAAATATCAAGTTTCAACAAAAATACTGTTATTTTGGCAAAACTTTCAAGGAACAAGCACGAGAAGTACACGTCAGATTAAATCTAGGACTCTGTTGATGACCATTTTGTTTTCTTCTTTTTTTTTGGAAAAGGGGGGTGGGGGAAAGTAGATGATGTTGTTAGGTATAGATTGGTTTGTTGTTGAAGATTCCAGAAGAAAAGCAGCAATTAATGTGCTGTTCCTTTGTGAAATGGTTGTTTCCTTGCATGTATGCTGTTGGATTTTGGGGATAATGTTATTACTCCGACAGTCATTAATCCAACACTTATTACTCCGACTCTTAATACTTCGACAGTGACCGATAGTCTTTGCAATTCTGGCGCTTGTAGCAATCCAAATGCAGTACGGGACTGCCCATTTAACTTGAAAGGGGCATGGTTTTTATCCCGGAGTCGGAAGTTTTTTTCGTATGCAGCGCTATTGTTTTTAAAGCTTTTCAGCGCGGCACAACAAAATATTTTTTTTAAATAGAAAATATTATTTAATTTAGATCTAATGAAAATGCTTTCTCTGATTAGTTTGTTTCTTCGATTCCCGTCATATTTTCCTAAAAATTTAGGGTAGCAAAAATACATGGCCTATACTTTTCAAGATATCAAGTCTCATAATTGAGCGACACCTTCCTACCATTGCATCAGATGCGTACGGAATTGAGTTTGTTGAAGAGACCCATACTACCCGCGACCAATACTGCGGGTGCATTGCAACAGTTTCAGACAGAAATTGCTTCACTCGCATTCGGTCGAACTCATTTGGGCTCGTAATTTTGTATGTGTTTTTTTCCCTTTAGATTGTTGTCTGTGCTCCCAGGGTTTGTATATAAAAGGCCAAGATTGGATTTGGATTTTTGTTGTTGTTATTTTCCTTCACTTCTTTATTGACTCCGCACAGAACACTTGTAAACACACATAAAATTAACAAATGTGCCAAGTTTGGTAGTATTCTGTTGGGTGTTTCTCGAGAAGATGATGAAAATATTGTTTCCCATAGAGTTTCAATAAAATTTTGACCTTCACAAGTGGTCATTTTGAAATTCGTAAATGACCCAAAAACTATCAAAACTTGTTAAGGACCTGCATAGAAACATTCACACCAAATTTCATTCAAATTCGATTAGTGCAGGGGTGGATGCAGGGGGGGAGGGCGCATCCGGCAGTCCCCCCCCCCCTGCCCTGAAATTGGTAAAAATATGATTTTTTTGCGTAAAATCGTGATTTTTCTCACGAAATACCCCAAAATTTTAAGTGCGCCCCCCCCCTAACTTGAAATCCTGGATCCACCCCTGCAGTGGTTCTCAAGAAAAAGATTCCTGAAAATGGACCAATCAGAATCTCATGACAGCCATGTTTTTAGACAAATTCGAAACAAAGTAACACAACTTAAATAAGACCTTTGGAACAACTGTGCCAAGTTTGGTTAAAACACTGAAAACATAGTTCATCTAAATTTTCGACTATATCTTTTATTTTCGTCAATGAAATAAATATAATAATCAATTGCACGTACGTCGTAAATATTGAATATATGCCGAAACGCATTCAAATTAAACTCGTGCACGTAGGAAGTTCCGCACACTCGCTTAATCTGATGCATTTTGCGGCACTCGTGATCATATTTTCAATATCCACTCCGTGCAATTATCCTATAGTTGTTTGAAGTTGCGATTAGATAGGATATGATGATACAGTCCGGGATGCATGGTCGGAGTATTAATGAGCAATGACTGTCGGAGTTATGAGTGTCGGAGAAATAACTGTCGAAGTTATGACTGTCGGAGTAATGAGACAAACCCGGCTTTTGTTTTATGTACAATATATATGATGTACATTTACCCATATCCATTCTTTTTTTCCAGGTAAATAACATAATTAGAACTTTTCATGAGTATCGCAACAAAGTTTGATCTTTGATTCTTTCTGTAACTGAAAGAAATATACCAAAAATTCTGGTTTGAACAACACACACCTAAAATTGTGGATGTAAAAAAAA